>SNQJ01S0065315.1:0-10627 GCA_010110895.2 Picea sitchensis | reverse complement strand
ATGAGCACTAATATGTATTGTTTAAATTTATGAGCAGTTCATAAATTGAATTCAAAACATCATGAGAAGTATAAATAAACAGTGAAGAGTAAGAAACCAGACAAGTACAAAATACACCATAATTTTATGTGGAAAACCAATGCGGGAGAAAACCACATAACGATTTTCTTGTATGTCATAAGAAATACATTCATAGGAAGCACCAACTTCCTTATTTTCCAGCTACAACTGGAAGGAGGCTCCAACCTGAAGGAAGCTACAACTCCCTTAGTTTTTTGGCACCAACCAGAAGGAGGCTACAAACCCCTTTCCTTGCCCCATCCTGTCGCCCCGAAATATAAATGGAGACCAAAATCTCACTACCATTGTCAATCCTGTCACTGTAAAACCTGTCACAACAATCTCATCAACTAATCAAATCTGATCACATAGATCTCATACCCACTATCACAAGTGTATATCTCAAACCATGCACCTATCATCAAAAATTTATTTCTCTAATCATGTGACATACATGTACTAACATCCATTAACCAAGTATAATGGCCTATAACATCAAGCATGTATCAAACCCTCACTATTATGCAACCTCATGTTGTACCAATATCTTCAACAATAAATCTCAACGAAACTACCTCAAACATGTACCATGTGACACAAGATATGCCTTAACAAAATACCCAAGAATATGTTCCAAGTAAAAATAACAAGTGCACCAGCAATGTGCCTCTCAAGATATGCCTCATACAGAATGTACTATACAACCAATAGTACCTCAAGGGCATATAATCAACCCCACATGACCATACCTCAAGCAATCACCAAAATCCAACTTCAAACAACCATACAAACATTCATTTTACTTCTCTAGATAATTCTGATGTACCTGAACACTGTCACACATGCCTGTAGATTCTCCTCAGCTTCTGCGGCCTGATACAAAGCTCATCCTTTAGATTTGGATTTACCTCATGGGAAGAATCTTGTTATCTAGCGAGACCTCATGTGACGAGCCCTAGAAAACCTGAGGGGGTGCCTCATGGGGTATTAGTAGTCTGACCCGCAGGGATCAACTAAATCGGGGTTTTTCAAAAAACCCTCTCTCTCCTCTGTAATTGTGAAAAAATTTCGTCTCTCTTCCTCTGCGACCTCATATTTTCGCTACCTCATATTTGTCAATAAGATCCCTTCCAAAAACATTTCACAAGATAGATATTCAATGTGTTCAATAGGTGCTAATGGGAGTCTCCTGATATCTTATTTATACTTCCCAAGTGCCTTCCTTTAGGGGATATCTTGTAGTTGTTTTACCCCTTTTCCTTCTTCTAAGGATAACCCACATTCTTGTTGCAACTACTTTACCCATAATTAGTAAACTCATAATTAATTTTTTACAACTACTTTACCCATAATTAACTTCTTGTTGCAACCACTTTGACTAAAAAACTTCTTGATGACTTTCTAGGGGATTCTAGAAAAAATAACTTCTTGTTGACCTTCTAGGGGTTTCTAGAATATTCTTGAGGGTCCTCCAACTTCACAAAGCCATATCTCCTCAACTGTGAGGATCCACATGGCATACCACCTATCACTGGAAACAACATGACATGTATTATCCATATATGATAGTCTTACTTGCAAGCATACTGACCTTCATGACTTTATTCCTCGATCAACTCTAGGTTCCATGACCATACCTTTAGGTCTACCAGAAGTTGCTACTGGAATTTCTTCAATGGTTGACATCAATGAAAACCAACCCAATCGTTCAACAATATCCCACTTTGGCATTGATGGAAACACTCTAATGCAACATTGATGGCATGGAAACACTTATGCTCATGCTCCCCTTGTGACCATTACTCCCCCTGGAATCATTCATATGTTCTTTCTCTCCATTTCCATGCCTCTAATTACTCTCTCCCCCTTTGACATCAATGGAAAAAGGGTAACTTTCCTTTGGGGATTTTCCCCCTATGTGAACTATCCTTTGGGATGCTCCCCCTGTATGAAAGCTTCATATCTTTCTCCTACCCTTTTTCTCTTCATGGTGCTTCCTCATGTAAATCCATGAAATATATGAAAATCATTTAAAAATTCTCTTCTTCAAGTTTTCTATCTCCGCGCTCCCCCTGCTGTGTCATGCTTGATGTTGTGTAATTAACTGTGTGGGAGAAACTACTCCAAGTTTTCGTTGAAGATACTTTAAGGTCTCCCTCGGAAGAGTTTTGGTGAAGATATATACAATCTACTCTTTTGTCCCAATATACTCTACCTTGGTGTTCTTCTCCAAAACATGTTCCCGTAGAAAGTGAAACTTGATCAGAATGTGTTTCATCTTGGAGTGCATCACTGGATTCTTTGAGATACTTATGGCGTTGGTGTTATCACAAAATATCGAAATGGGATCATCATATTCAACCTGTATATCCTTCAAAGTTTGTTTCATCCACAGAACCTGAGTACATCATGTTGTTGTTGCAATATACTCTGCTTCTGCTATAGAAGAAGATATTGATGATTGTTTCTTGCTTGACCATGAAACCAAAAACTTACCCAAGTAGAAATTTTTTCCACTTGTATTTATTCTATCATAAATGAAACCTTCCCAATTTGCATCTATGTAGGAAACAAGAGATAGGTCCTTCCCTTTTGGATACCATACTTCAAACTCTTATGTACCTTTGAGATATTTGAATATCATTTTCACTGCCATAACATGTGATGTTTTTGGTGCTGCTTGAAACCTTGCAACCTGTCCAACTGCATGCATCACATCCAGTCTAGAAGCTATCACATAGAGTAAGTTGTCAATCATCAATCTATATATTCTCTAGTATGCATCCTTACAATCATCATCCTTACTTAACTTGCAACTGTTATGCATAGGAGTATTGACTGATTTGCAACCTTCCATTCCAAATATTTTTATCATTTCTATGATATACTTGGTTTGAGAGATTAAAATACCTTTGTTTCTATGACATATATGTAGTCCCAAAAAGAAGGTTAACTCACAAACAAAGTACATCTCAAACTTTTTTTGCATGTCTTTGGAAAACTTCTTACTCATCCTGTCATCGTCACTTCCGAAGATAATATCATCTACATAAATTTCAATGATCAATATAATGTCTCGATCCATTTTTATGTAAAGATTGTTGTCTGCATTTCCCCTCTTGAATCCTTGGTTTTGTATATACTTGTCCAATATTTAATATCATGGTCTAGGGGCCTGCTTGAGTCCATATAATGCTTTCTTTAACATGCAAACATAATCTTCCTTTTCTGATAACAAAAACCCTTCAGGTTGTTCGATGTAGAATTCTTTGTATAAATCTCCATTTAGAAAGGCTAACTTTACATACATTTGATATACCTTGATTCTCTTTGAACAAGAATAGGCTAAGATCAATCTGATTGCTTCCATCATGGCAACTGGGGCAGACATCTCTTCAAAATATATACCCTCAATTTGAATGTATCCTTTGCATACTAGTCTTTCTGTGTTCCTGGTAACCTGTCCATCCTCGTTTAGTTTGTTCCTGAAGACCCCCTTTGTACCAGTCACATTCTTATTCTTTGGTCTTGGAAAAAGTTCCCAAGTTTCATTCTTCTCTATCTAGGCTAGTTCTTCATCCATAGCTTTGATCCGGTATTCATCCTTGTTGGCTTCTTCAAAACTGCTTTACTTAACTGTGGATAACATTGCTAGTTGTTTTTGTTCTAGTGAACATATTATTCTTCGGGTTTCAACCCCTGCATATTTATTTCCAATGATCTATTCTAGTGTATTATTTTTCTGCACTCGTCCACAGGGGGAGAATTCTCACCACATATGCACTTCTTGTACCCAAAATATGTCCCGCAACTTGCAATCTTTCAACATAGTTCTGACCATTTCATGTACTATTATGTTCTTCCGTTTGACAACTTTATTTTTCTTAGGTGTCATGGTTGTTGATAATTGTCTCTTTATCCATTTTTCACTATAGAAGTCCATAAATTCCTTTGATGTAAACTCTCATCCATTGTCTGATCTCAAACACTTGATTTTTAGCTTTGTCTCAATTTCAACCAACTATTTGTATATATTGAAGTGTTCGAATGCCTATGAATTCTTCTTGAGAAAGAAAATTGTAGTCATTATTGTGTAGTCATAAACTAGTAGCATAAATTATTCTTCACCATTCAATCCCTTCATTATTGTTGGTCCAACTAGATCAATATGTACAATCTTTAGCGATTTTTGTGTGGAGTACTCTTTTAATTTGAACTTGCTCCTAGTTTGTTTTCCCTATATACAATGCTTGCATAGAGTATTTTATGGCTTCGAGATCTCGAGCATTTCTCTTACTACTTCCTTTCTGCTGATTTTGACAAGATTATCAAAATTTATGTGACCCATTCTTCTGTGCGAGAGCCAACTTTCATCATCCTTTCCTAGGAAACATCTTTCTTTTCCAATTTCATTTAGTACATATATGTTTCTTGGAGTTCTTATAGTTGTAGCCACCAACTTGCCTGATCCTTCTTTCCTTGCCTCGCATTTCTTTGAGTCAAACATAAGTCTGTGTCATTGATCACAAATTTGACTTACACTTAGTAAATTGTGCTTCATGTCTTTGACTAATAGAACATTTTCTACCCTGACATCCTTGCTTCCAAGCTTGACTGTGCCTCTTCCTATAATTTTGGCTGAGTTGTCATTCCCAAATGAAACCGATCCATCTCTTTCCTTCTTCATTGTTAGAAACATGTCCTTATCACCTGTCATATTCTTTGAGTAGCCACTATCAACATACCATCCACATTTCTTGTGTTTATCTTGTAGATAAAGCATGCATTCTTCAGTGTTGAATTGATCCTTCTTACTTATCCATATCCATTGTGGTTCCTATTTGTGTCTATTGACATTCTATTGTGATTCTCTAGGAGGAACAATTAATCTACAATCTTTGGCCATGTGTCCAAAGTTGTTGCACTTGTACCATTCTACTTCAGCACTCAAGGATTCAAATATGTTGTAACTTCTACATTTTTCTTCATGAGGCCTTCTTGGATAACTATTTCTTATGTAGCCTTCATAGTTTATTTTTTTCTTGGTATTTTCTCTACAATTCATAGCTTTGTGCCCAAAATTATTACATGAATAACATAAACCAAGAAAAATGGTTTGATACCTAGGGGTGGAAGATATTCTGAATGGTGTTGCTCTTCTGAATCCTTCTTGTTCTCGGGGCATTTCTATTGTCGGTTGTTTTTTATTATGAATTCTAAATCTTCTAGGTGTTACAATGTATCTATAATATTCATCTTAGATCTTCTTGCCTGTTTCCTTCTTACGAGAGTCTCTCACTGTTTCTGTGTAGCTTCTTTGTTTTGTTGTCTTGGAGCTTGAGCCTTTCTCTATCCGGTTATATGCTAGTCCAGATCTGTCATAGTATGGCCTTTGACTGCTAATGATATCATCCAATATTTGGGTTTTTTTCTGTTGCATGTCCTTCTTCTAAAGATATTTTCTTAGAGTGACTATTTATACTTCCACGCCTTTGATCATGTTTCCATTTTCATCTAATTGACCTCTGAGTGCTTCTTTAATTCTTTTTTCTTATTATACTTGGATTTTTAACTTCAATATCATCTGCTTGACTTCTTCGGAGTTGGATTCTAATATCCTTCTTTCCCTTTTAGTTCTGACTTGAGTGACTTGATTTTCTTTCTTTCAATCCTCGGCTCTTCGAGGGCACTGATTAATTATGCTCTAAGATCGACTTCTCCTCCTTCTTCAGAATCTTCTTTGGAATATTCTACTTCCATGAAGAGTACTCTTTATGTATCATTGTCACTGTCTTCACCCTCATATGATGATGAACTGTCTTCCTTGGTGTAGAGACTTTTCTTGAAGATTTTTTTTTTTTTCTTCTACCATTTTTCTTTTTCTTTTTCTTTTTCTTTTTAGGGTCTTGTTCTTCATCACTTTCCTTATTCTTATGAGGAAATTTAGAAGAAAAATGATTGATACCACCACTATTAAAAATTTTCAATGGAATCATACCTTTGTATTTGTCGGTTCCTCTTTTCAACTTTCTGATGAAGTTTTCCATTTCTTCATCTTCCTATGAATCATCATTGCAGCTACAATCTAACTTTGGATTTTGCTTGTTTTTATTCTTTGTCTTCATAGATGCCTTTAATACTTCTTCCTTCGTGACTAGATTATCTTGCTCTATCATCATCTCATAAGATGTGAGTATCCCATTTATCTCATCCATGCTTAATATAGTTAAATATGCTCTTTATTCCATGGCTCAAATCTTTGGGTCATATCTCATAGGTAGTATCACCACCTATCACCAGAATCGACATGATGTGTAGTATGCATCTATGATATTATTACTTGCAAGTATATTGACCTTCATGAATTTATTCCTCGATCAACTGTGGGTTCCGTGACCATGCCTTCGAGGCTACCAAAAGTTTCTAATAGAATTTCTTCAAGGGTTGACATCAATGATAACCAACCCAATCTTTCAACAAGTAGAATAATATATTTTCGATGTAATAAAGGCCAACATTAGTTAATAAGGCCTATTTAATAATGTGAACAAGTCTAATGTAAGAAGACTTAATATAATCTTTTGCTTCTAGAAAGATCTTCCTCTAGAATGTTATTTAGAAGACACAATTAGTATAAATAGGAGTAGAAGGCATGCAAAAGTCTTGTCTTGAGAATTATTGTAATAGATATTTTCTTTGTTGGAGGTATACCCCTCAAAGAGGCAAGTGAATTTGGATTTCTATAAATAAAGGTATCATTGTTGGTGTTGTTATTCTTTACATTTTGTTGTTCCACTGGTATTTGCTGCAATATTTCCATTTATTCTTATTAAAATACATACGGTACCTTACAAGTTGTATCATAGCACTTTCCTCTATACAATTTGTTGGAAATTGTTTTCAGGGTAGAGACATGTACTGTTGGCATCTTTAAAGCATAAAGATATGTCATTTAGTGGGTAAAACTACGGTTAGGGAAGACTAAATGAAAAAGATACAAATGGTTTCATGGGTTTACTTGAAGCAAACGTTTCACCTTGTTGGAAACCTCTCTAACCCCTATTGGTTCCCCTTCGATTAGTATTGCATCAGAAAGAATATATACACAACCATCACTCCCACGTATCGTCAAGTATATTGAGAGTCTCGTAGGTCTCCTGAAACCAAATTTAGATCAGTTGATCGATCGCTTGACTACTATAGTGACACTATGAACAACACTCAGGAATATACTCTTTAGTACCTCGGTAATCGGGCAGTACGACTAAGGGTATAGTTAAGCCTCCTTAGTTGGTGCCTTAAGATATTGGGTTGAGTACTATTGTTTGACCCCGCACTTATATCAGAGAGGTATAACATAGGGAAAAATATTGTCTATAGGAACCCTAAAAACCCTAACCTTTGGGAATGGAATAAAATAGAAAAGGAACATAAGGGATATCTTGTCGTGCAACCCTTCCTCCTGCAATCTAGTTGAGAAATTCATACACAATTTTTTTTCTGTTAACAATTTAGGCATTTCGTCACTGCAGTATTTTTCAGGCCTGAGTATAACTCTGTAGGATTAAAAAATCAAGTATAGTGGTCTCTCTGACACCCTTATTTGGTACCTCTCTCATTGTATTCCTCTCTTCGCCCTGATTTTCATGGTACCTATCATTTTTAAGAATTTGTTTTCATGGACCCACCCCCCTTCCTAACACCCTTATTTCACACCTATCCCATTGGCTTCCCCTTGTCTCCCTAATAGAAATGGTATATATCACTTTTCATCCTGTTTTCAGTGGACCCAATCCCCCATCCTAGGCACCTCAACTTCTGAAATGGCCACCACTCAGAACCAAGACCTGTAGGCCGAAATAAAAAAGAACAAGGAGAACATCCAGAAAAATTATTTTTACATTACTTGAACCAATTCCAAATTTGAAATCTTCCAGCACCAAGTTGGGAATGAATTTTCCAAAGTCATAGGTCGACTTGACAAATTCACGAGTGAATTTGACACAATCAATGCCACTCTCAACCAATTGTCGAATCGATCCTAGGCCGCCACTTCTCTGGCAAAATATCCCACTTAGATGGTGTTGACTCGTCCCACACTATGGCCTTTCATTCCATTTCCTTTCATCGTGACCCCCATCTTCCCCAATTTGAGGTCAATAAATTTGATAGCTCCAATATCATGGGTCAGGTCACTCAAATGGAGCATTAGTTTTCTTTACACAACATTACTGATGAGCTAGAAAAACTTTGTTATATTGTTCTCTATCTAGATCTTGGACATTGTAAATGGTGGCAATGGCGTAAAAATGCACACCAAGGGTATGTTTCTTGGACACAGTTTGTTGTAGAGATTTATTAATGCTTTGAAACTGACACCCACCATTTAGGTCATTTAACCAAGTTGAAACAGTCTACCACAATGGAAGACTTTATCACTGTCTTTGAGCACTTGGCTTTAAAAATGGATGCCATGATTGATTCCTTCTTCATGGAATGTTTTATTAGTGACCTAAATAATGAAATCTTTGCCCAAGTCCTCATGGCTCACCCCCAGACTTGGTTGGAAGATACTAAACACACCAAAGAAGCACAACAAATTGTCTTCGCCCAAACCAAAATACCCTCCTTTATTCCTCACCCTACACCTACCCATCCTACCCCAACTGCGACTCCTCTCAAGATCCAGAAATTAACGAGGGAAGAAACGGTTGAATGCCAACTCAAGGGTCTTTTCTATAATTGTGATGATAAATATTTTTCGGGGCACAAGTGTAAAGTTCATAAAAATTTTATGGCTATCTCTAAAGATGTTTCTAACAACGATGCTAATGTTTCCCTTGTTAAAGAGATCCTCAGGTAGATGATCCTAATCCGCCCTCTAACCCTCCCAAAGTTGAACTAATAATTTCACTAAATTCCCTCATTGGTTTCTCTTCTTCCCAAACCCTCAAGTTAATTGGCTACATTAAATATAGGAAAGTCATCATCCTAGTTGACAGTGGAAAAACCCATATTTTTATTCATCATCACATTGCCCAAGAAGTCAATTTCTATATCCATACAGTCAATTATTTTTCAGGTCCTAATTGTCATTAGTAGTTCCATGAAATGTCGGGGGTTTTGTGAAAATTTGCACTTGCAAATTAGTTAGTAGCACCTAAAATATCAAATGTTTTTTATAGACATGCGCAGTTGTGACATAGTGCTCGGTGTTCAATGGTTACACAATCTAGGCCCCATTACCATGTATTTTAAGAACCTCCCCTTGTAATTCCAACAAGAGGGACAATAATATAAGTTCCAAGGCATCACAACAGGCTCAGTTGAGATCATCATCTCCCACTGAATGGAAAAGCTCCTAAGAAAATGTCATTCTCGCATTATTGTCCAACTCCATTCTATTCTAGTAGTTGAGACACCCTCTATGCATCCTAATATCCAATCTGAAATATCTCGACACCAAGCTATTTTTAACACCCCCCATGACCTTCCCCCTTCCCGCAACGTCCATGATCATTCCATTCCTTTAGTCCTCGATAGTATTCCTCCCAATGTTCTCCCTTACCATCATCCCTTTTCCTAGGAAAATGAAATTGATAAAATTGTTCAATAATTTCTAGAAGTGGGTGTTATATGTCCAAGTACTAGCCCATATTCTTATCTAGCAGTCATGGTACCCAAGAAATAACAAACTTGGTGCATGTTTCCTTATTTTTTTTCCCTCAACAAAATCACAATCAAGGAAAAATTTATCATCCCTGTCATTGATGACCTTTTGGATGAATTGAGTAGTGCTCAGTACTTTACCAAACTTGATCTCCATTCTGGCTACCACCAAAAACATATGAAGGAAGAAGACATTCCCAGGACTACATTCCAAACTCATGAGGGTCACTATGAGTACTTTTCCATTCCCTTTCTCCCTCCACTTTTCAAAGTCTCGTGAATCATGTATTTTGTCCCTTCCTCCGCAAATTTGTCTTAGTTTTCTTTGATGATATTCTCATCTATAGTAAAACTTGAGAAGCCCATCTTGACGATGTGGCTCAACTTCTCCATCTACTATTTAAGCAACAATTTTTTCTCAAACAGTCTAAATGTGCTTTTGGAACCTCTAAGGTTGAGTTCCTAGGTCATATTGTCGGCAAGGATGGTGTAAAGGTGGATCCTAAGAATTTGAAGCTATAAAGGATTGGTTTTTCCCTAAAAATATTAAAATCTTGTGTGGTTTCTTGCATTTAATGGGATATTATCGCAATTTTATTCATAATTATAGAAACATTGCATCTCCTCTCACTTCTGTCCTTAAAAAGAATGCTTTCATTTGGACTCCAACAACTAATCAATCCTTCCAAGCCTTGAAAGATGTTATGTGCACAACTCTTATTGTGGCACTCCCAGACTTCACAAAAAGAAATTCTTGGAATGTGATGCATCCAAGAAAGGAATTGGAGTTGTCCTCATGCAAGATGGTCAACCTTTGGATTTCACTAGAAAACAACTATCAGAGTGAAATTTGGGCCAATCAACCTATGAAAAGAAAATGTTGGCTATTCTACATGCA
>SNQJ01S0065314.1:31267-53191 GCA_010110895.2 Picea sitchensis | reverse complement strand
TTTACATTCTGTACATCATCATACATATGAGCTCCAACTCATTGTGAGGCTACAACCTCTGTTTTGCAAGCTGCAACTTGTTGAGAGCACCAACTCTCTGTTTTCTCTAGCACCTACTAGAAGGAAGCACCAACTCCCTAGTTTCTCTAGCACCCACTAGAAGGAAGCACCAACTCCCTGGTTTCTTTAGCACCCACTAGAAGGAAGCAACAACTCCCCAGGTGTTCCAGCACCAACGGGATGGAAGCACCAACTTCCAGTCACATAGGCACCAACCTGTATAACAGAGAACAAAAAATCTCCCTTGCACCACCCTGCCACCTTGGTTTCTCTGGCTGCAACCAGATGGAAGCTACAACTCCTTGTGTTCAAGTACCCACTTGAACCTCCGAGGACAATAGTCCTCCCTAGCACCTCCTTACCACCCTGAAATATAAATATTTTCTACTGAAACTTATTACAGTGATATAATGTTCATCAATGGCTTACGAGTCTCATCACTATTCTGTTACACTGCTCTTCTCTACCTGCATCAGTATCTTCTTGCACACATGCCTTGCGCTTTCTGTTCTTCTACCTTTTATTCTGTGTGCGCCATGTCCATTCCATGCACGATTCCTCTTCTATGTATTTCAGCTGCTGCACACTGCCTCCTTCTACATACCTGAATAACTCTCAACAACCCCCATCTCTTCTTTGTTTTGCATTCTTATAGTCTCTGTGCACCTTGTGCATGCTATCTGCGCAATAGCTTCTGCATGATCTCCCCATGTCAAGTGGTCTTCCTGATCATCATTACAACTCTTCATATTCTCTGGCGGTTAAAACCATGTGTCTATCATCACTGGGTATTATGCCAAGATTCCTTAGCCTCTCCAACAGTCGAGACTCTTCGTCTTCTCTATCACAGTCGAGCTCATTCCCTTTGTTGCAGTTCCAGGATCCAACAGTCTTACATCTGTCAATAGCCTCTATGAACAGTTTTCATGCCACTGGAATATGCCTCAATACTCTTCATCTTCTTTGGTGATCACCCTAAAGTATCTTCGAGTCCTCTGACAGAAACCATCAGTCATTTCTAGCAGTTACACTGCGAACCTCCAAGAAAACACATCAACAATTGAATCGTAATTGATCGATTAACTATGAAGAGAAATAATATCCCTTCGATTAGATTTCCAAGTATCCAACACCGTTGGATTACAAGAACATGGTCTCATGTTTATTTCCCCATTTCGCATGACGACATTTCGACATTCCTTGTGGTGAAGTGTTTCAGCACTCCAACTCCTGGTATCCGAAACCTATACCAAAAGGTGTTTTTCGCATTTTCGCATTTCGACATTTCGGCATTCCTTGCAGTGAAGTGTCTCGACACTCCAAGTCATGATCACCGAAATGGAGCTTGGTTGCACTAGCTCCTTTCTCCATCTTCCGCAGATGTGACCACTGGCTGTGACCACAGCCTTATTCGAAACTGCATTTCGCAATTTCGCGTTTCGCAAATTTGTTTCGAGTCACTCTGACTCTTCCATCTCTCGATCACTAAAACTCTGAAATGGAGTCAGATCAAATATCTTATCATGATTTCGAAACTTCACGGGCCCTCATCGTGTGTGTTTCGGGATTTCTGGGTTTTGCACTTTGCAACTTCAGGACTCCTGTGATGAAGAGTCTCGACTCTTGACTCCTCCAACTCTTGGTATCCGAAACTTTGAAATGGAGTCTTTGTTGATGTGCCTGTTTCGAGATTTCGGCGTTTCACATTTCGCAACTTCGGGACTCCTGTGATGAAGATTCTCGACTCTTGACTTCTCCAACTCCCGGTATCCAAAACTCCGAAATGGAGTTTAATTCGTGGTTTGATGTGCCTGTTTCAGGATTTAGGTGTTTCTCATTTCGCAACTTCGGGACTCCTGTGATGAAGAGTCTCGACTCTTGACTCCTCCAACTCCCGGTATTCGAAACTCCAAAATGGAGTTTATGCTTCTGATATTTCCATGCCATCATCGCTGCTGATATTCCTTGCCTGCCTATTTTCCATTGTTGTCTCCCAACTGTAAACATGCCAACGTCTCTTCTATTCTTTCCTATAACCATACCTTCGTCATTGTTGTTCTTGCCATCAATAACTATAAGCAAGCTATCATTGCTTCTGTTCTTGCCAAAATTCTTCTGGTGCCTGCCTGACACATTCTTCCTGTACCCAAGCCATCATCGCTGCTATAGTTGCCATCAATGACAAGAATATGTTGCCTGTAAAACATGCCAACAACTGGTACTCGATTCCCCCAATCCATGATCTCCTTGATTATCTCAAGGGGGTCAAATACTTCAGTAAGATTGATATGAAGTCTAGATACCACCAGGTCCCAATAGAATAGACAGATATATGGAAGAGAACCTTCAAGTCAAAAGAAGGTATCTTTGAATGGTTGGTCATGCCCTTTTGTTTGACAAATGCTCCAACAACTTTCATGAGGATGCTAGACGATATCCTACAACCTTTCACTAATAATTTTGTAGTGGTGTATCTATATGACATCGTCATCTACAACAAGACTTGGGTGGAACACTTGCAGCATATTCAACAGGTTCCGCACACCCTGTGGAAACACAAGCTATATGCCAACTTGGAAAAATGATCCTTTGGCATGGACAGGGTCCAATACCTAGGATACATCGTTGATCATCATGGTGTGCATGTGGATCCAACCAAGATCTAGGTCATCCATGACTGGCCATCCCCAACCACACTCACTGAACTTCAGAGCTTCTCGGGTCTTGCCAATTTCTACCACAGGTTCATGTTGGGATTCTTCCATATTGCATGGGCCCTCAACCAAGTAGCCAGGGGTGGTGGTAAGGAAAAATTTGTGTGGGCCCTGTCCCAACAACAAGCGTTCGATGATTTGAAGCAACACTTATGCTCAACCCCAATAATTTCATTACCGTACCTGCAACAACCCTTTGAGATCGATACAGATGCTTCAGACTATGTTGTGGGCAGAGTTCTCACTCAGCATGGCCACTCTGTGGCATATCATAGTGAGACACTATCATATGTTGTCCATAAGTACCCTACTTACGACAAAGAAATGTACTCCATTGTGCAATCTTTTCGCCAGTGGAGACATTACATCCTTGGGAAGGAGACAATCATCCACATTGATCATAAGCCACTGCAGTTCATGCAGACACAAGGAAATGTGCAGAATGATTTCCATTAGAAGTGGTCCACATACTTGTATCAATTCCACCTCAACATCAAGTATAAATTAGGAAGTACCAACAGAGTCATTGATTGCCTCAGCCAACCTCCAGTCCTGTCACTCACCATGGTGCTAGAATCTTGTAGCCACAAGACCTATAGATGGCCCCACCTCTATGAGACAGACCCTAACTTCACCACCACCTACCAAATGTTGGGTGCAAACTCAGTTGTTTCTAATTTCCATCTTCAGGACGAGATGTTGTGCCATCTGGGCCATCTCCATGTTCCATCAAGCGAGAAAGCAAAGATGATTTGGGAATTCCCACTACAGTCGGGTGGCAAGACACTTCGTCATCGAAAAGACAATGGAAGTGCTGCAGAAACATTTCTATTGGATGAAACTTCGACAGGATGTCAACAAGTATATCAGGTCCTACACTACCTGCCCTATTTCCAAACTGACCACTAAGAAACAGGGCCTGTACACCCCTCTGCCTACTCCTGAAAGTCTATGTGAATCCATCTCAATGGACTACATGTTGGGCCTTCCATCCACCAAGATGGGAAATGACTGTGTTTTTGTGGTTGTTGATCGCTTTTCCAAGATGGTGATTCTAGGCGCCTGCAAGAAGAGCATCACAACAGAGGCCACTGCTAAGCTCTTCTTTGAATGAGTCTGGGTACATTTTGGAATCCCACACATCATTGTATTATATTGGGACATTCGGTTCCTCAACACATTCTGGTCGAGCCTCTGGTCACTATTGGACACCAAGCTCACAAAATCCATTGCCTTCCACCCCCATACAGATGGCCAAACTGAGGTCGTCAATCATATGATCATGCGTATCCTACGCATGTACAATTCCAAGCACCTCCGCACATGGGATGAGAGTATTCCCTATATTCAACATAGCTACAACCAAGCCTTACATAGCTCAACCGACTACAACCCCTTTCAGGTGGGGTTAGGATTCCAACCATTGGGTCCCATGGATGTTGCAATACCCCTTGCGGCCACCTTGGTCGACTTGTTACCTGCTCCAACTGAAGTTGACAAATCCACCCTGTTCATTGAGAAGATATAACACATCTTCCAACAGGTTCAGGATATTTTACAGAAGTCCAATGCCAAGTACAAGCAACGCCATGATCAACATCGGGTGCCACCTAAGTTTAAGGTGGGAGACAAAGTTTGGTTGCACTTGTAGAAAGAACACCTTACAGGGCCCCATTGTAAGCTTCACAAAATCTGTTATGGACCTTACACCATCACCAAGGATGTGGGTGATAAGACTTTTGAGCTCAACATTCCCTCTTTCCTTGGCCTACACCCAGTGTTCATCGTGGATCTCCTTCGGCCATATTTCCCACCATTATTGGACACCTCAGAGATAACAGAACAGTTGACACCAACAAAGCTCAACCTTGACTGCATGTAATAGGCATCCAATGATCAGATTTTGGACACACAAGTCAAGGGAACTAGCCAACAAAGGATCCAACTTTATCGAGTTGTCAAAGTAGGGCAGCTCCTGCACCAAGGAAAGTGGCTCACTCAGGGCCAAATTCAATAGAAATTTACTCATTTGATGGGGGAACTCAACGCAATGAAGACCATTGCTTCCTAAGGGGGGAGGATTGATCCAGATGGATGTCATTGGCCTCCCACTTATTCCAACTGGCTCATTTTGGAAGTTTTCCGGTTTGGTAGTTTTTCCTAGTTTTTGGGTCCCCGACTTCTAGGGCCATTTTGAGGCCCTAAACAACATTTTTAGGGCTCGCCACAGTCAAATTATCCTCGAAGTTAGAGTTTGATGACAACATGTGTATTCCTCGGATAGAAATTTCCAACGGGCTATCGTGCACCTAAAACATATATCGTATGCAAAAGTTACGACCCCGGGAAGTTGATGCACTAACTTACCCCAATGGGGCCCACATGACTTTTGGTGCTTCATCTCCTAGAGTTAGGTTTTTGGATGTCTAGGGTTTTGGAATTCCTATTTATTGTAAAAAAAGGCTTGGAGAGCCTCATGGTAACCATCTTCTTGCGAATGAGCGCAACCACCACATCTCTTCTCAGAGATAAGCCACCACCATTCTAGCAAGCTTGTTTTCAGTCTGTATTTTACAATTTCAACATATTTCCTTATTGAATAGAAGTCAGTTTTACTGTATCTCATTTATTGTTCCTTGTGATTTTGTGTTAAGAATAATAATAATCTGTATTCATTTCGTTTTTCTCATAAAATCTGGATCATTCAATCCTTGGAGAAGTCTGGAAGCACTAGAGATGTGGTTGAGATTGATTGTGAGTTAGTTGTCATTCATGTCAACAAGAGTGGTTGATGTCAGCAGATGTGATGGGTGCATTGGATGCATTCTACATGAATCCATGGAGGTGTGGTTATGGGACCTGAAGTTGGTTGAGGAATATGGATATGAAGGACAATGTAAATGGAGATAATACACTCATAGATGGATATTACTCATCATGTCATTTTCGGTGATAGGTGGTATGCCATGTGGTTCCTCATAGTTGAGTTATTGCCTCATGAAGTTGGAAGCCCTGAAGAATGGTTAAGAAGCCCCTAATTGGTTACAAGTCAATTAATGAAAGGGTAAAGTGGTTGTAACAAGAAAGTACTAGAAGCCCTAAGATTAAGGAGAGAGGTCACTAAGCAAGAGTATAAATACACCTCAAGAAGTTTCTCATAAGTATATACACATACATTGAATATCTATCTTGTGGGAATATTGTGGTATAATATTTTGGTCTATTGGTGAATCTGACATCAAATCTGAGGTAACAAAGAAAGTGCAAAGAAAGAGTGAAATTTTCAGAGCTGCAAAGTGCTAGGGTTTTTCTGTATCCCTAATTAAGAAGGCCTTGTTGGGTTGTTATATTCTTTGCAGTGAAAGTCTAGTTGAGGTGAATCGACTGACGATCGAAGTCGAGGTGGATCGACAATAAGTTGGAGGACAAGGTGAGTCGACTGGTTAAAGTCAAAGTTGAAGGTCGAGGCAGTTCGACATGGTAAAGGAATCGAAAAGAAGTCGAAGAGGTCAATCAACAAGAGGTTGATAGGTAGACATGTAGCAACCGATTGAAGACCAAATGAAGGCCAAATGATAGTTGACTGGTAATACGACTTGGAGTTGACTGTAGAAAAATCTTGAGATTTGCGTGATTTGTAGTCAATGATATGCATGGATGTGTAACCATTTTTGGGTGCCAAGTATTTAGGGTTTTTCTTATTGTAAATCCTATAAAGAGGCATGTTGTAAGGCTGTAAAGGATAATGAATGAATGAATCGTAGGTTGCTAGTCATGTAGATGTAATCTGGATTTTCTACAAGGTTGTTCTTACGCATGGAAGAGGGTATGATGTCAATTTTTTCTTAGGTGTGGACCAATTTTAGACATGTAATCTTTTATTGATATTGAATAAGACAACACGAGAGAAGAATTCTCAAGGAATGTTGGTTTTCTTGGGTTTGGGTTTCTAGGGTAAAATCTCTGTGTACTGTGTGATTGCTTTGTCATTTACGTTCTTGATTAAATTCTTCTTTTCCTCTGCTATGTTTAGTGTGGAATGGTTTCTCATTTCCTAACAAGTGGTATTGGAGCTATGTTATTCTTTAACAAGTGTATCAGATCTTGATTTACCAATCTTGAATCTGAGAACTAAACCCTAGGTACAATAAGAGTTGTAAATCATAAATTGTGTTAAAGATCATGGTAAACAATGGCGAGCAATTCAAGAATAGAGATAGAAAAATTCAATGGCTAGACTTTTGAGATTTGGAATCTTAAAATGGAATTTATTCTTGTAGATCGAGAACAATGGACAACAGTCTGTCCAGGTACCCAACCGACAGGCATGTCGATAAAAGAATGGGGGAAACTCGAAAGAAGAGCAAGAAGTATGATTCGACTTTGTCTTGCAGGTTTAGTACTGTTGAATGTCTCAGGTGAAGATTCAACCAAGAAAATGCGGGACAAGTTGGGAAGCTTATACCAGTCGAAATTTCTGGTAAATAAGTTGTTTTTCAGAAAGAAATTGTATATTTTGAGAATGAGTGATGACAGTTTGGTGACTGAGAAATTAAATGCGTTTAACACCATTTTAATCCATTTATCGTCTGTGGATATTAAAATAATTGAGGAGGAGAAGTGTATAAGCCTATTATTTTCTTTGATAGACTCCTGGGATACCTCATTCATGGCTATAGGGAGTAATACAACCACACTAGTGCTAGAAGACGTGGTTACTTATTTGAATTCAGAAGAAATGAGAAGAAATAACATGGAAGGATTGACCAAAGATGCTTTAGCGGTGAGAGGTCGATCGGTTGAAAGAGATAAAGGAAAATTATTCGATAGAAAGTCTAAGTTGAAGGGTAGATCAAAATCCCCGGTTCAATCGACAAGAAGATGCTAGAAATGCGATAAAGGTAGGCATAAAAAAAGGACTATAATTTGAGGGTGATGGAAGTCAGTACGAGATACAACAAGAAGCAGTCGACTGAGAGAAAGACAAACCCAGATAAGGGAGGTGATGTGTACTTCAAATTAACCAGCACATAGTCAGATCAAGGTGTTTGGTTGATCAACTCAGGAGCATCCTATCATATTGTTATAGTCCAAAATGACACTACCACGCATTTTTTACATTGGCCTACTCATTTACACATTTGCTAACCACTTTTGCTGAGGTTCCTCGTAAAAAACATATTTTTGTATGGTGTACATGTTGAAACACACATTGACACTAAGAGGGGGGGGGTGTATCAGTGTCTAGAACTTTTGGCTACTTTTCACACTTTCATAGATTAACTAAATTAACTGAATAAGATATGTAATTCAATTAATTATTCATGCATAACACAAATTGTATGAAGTAGATAGAATCTCACCCGAGGTATCTATTGGGGATGCAAGAACTAGGTTTCTGCAGCAGTAAGGGAAAGGGAGGTTGATGCATGAATCATTCGTCCAGATCTTAACTTATGTATGTTCGTAATTATTACTTAAACTATCACAACCATTACAGTGTAATCAATCCATAGACTAAATTCATTCTGTGAAACATATAAGCATTCATGAACGTATAAAGACAAGTAAAGAACACAAGACATAATATCCTCTCTAAACTCCTTCTTTATTCATCTTCCTTCTTAATAACTATCGATTACATTCATACATATCTTTGTATATCTCACTTCTCTCTCTTCTCTATATCTAGATCTATATCTATATCCCAATCTCATTACATATTTATACCCCAAAATCTAGGGTTTCAAGTTCTATTCTTATCTATCCAAAAATAACCCATTATAATGCATGGCATAGCCATATTCAGTTAATTGGTTGCTTGTCTTCTTATTCTTCTCGTTCTATATACAAATGTTTTGTTGTCCTTTTATTTCTGGAAAGTTTCACTTTCGTCGTTTGTGCTTCCTTTTCTTGCTTGCTTGCTTTATCCTTTTGTATTTGAGCTGTCTCCATCCTTCACGTCCTTCTGCACCCTTTCTGTCTTCTGTGCAAATCCTTCCTTCTATGTGATTCCTTTCTCCTGTGTAAATGATTCCTTCTATGCGATTCCTTCTTAGATTTTCCTAAAAATTGTATCAAAAATTGCTTATCCAACAGGCCCCCAACACTCACATGTGGCTCGTCCCGAGCCACTCAGGCCTATTGCCTATTCTTCCATGTGGCAATGAACTACTGCATCGTGGCTTTCATTGTTTCCACCTCTGTGAAAATGGTGGCATCTTTGAATGTGATCTCCTAAGTGGCCTTCTTGGTCAAATAATTCAATGTATTCTTTGTATCAACTACAACTTGCTTAACCTTCTCCTGGACATTGGCCAAGTCTCCAATAATCTTGACCGCTTCCTCCTCTCTCGGTCCAAGTCTTTGTTGAAGGACCTTCTGTTGGTCCCTCAATCTCTCTACTTCAACATATGCCTATCGTTGCGCCAAAGTGGCTACCATTCTCTCGATCGATGGTAATGTTGTTTCCTTTTTTTTTGCATCATTGGCCTGCTCTTGCGCTGCTTGCAATTTTTCCTCTACGACCTACATTTCTGGGTCTGCCATGAGTTCTTCCCATACTTTGGCACTTTCCTTGCAAAGGCATGCACAATATTCTTCAAATTTCTTAATCTTGGAAACTACTATTGTTGTCATCCATAGTCGACCCTCACGCACCTCAAGTGGCATGCCTAGTGTGGTCTGTTGTTGGAGATCCTGGACCTTCTTTCAGAATCTATTCATAACATCCCCAATCTTCAACAATTGTTCCTCCATGGTGGCCTCAACGACCAAGGGAAATTCAGGTACTTTCTTGTATAACTGTTGGACCACGACCTGAGTCTTTTATACCATAGCATCTGCATCATCCTTCTCTTTTTGGGATTTTGTTTCCCTTTCTTCTGCACTCTCTTGGGTCTTCATAATTTCTTTCATATTGTCTTCAAGATCCTTCTTTCCCTGCAGGGCTATATCATACTGTGTTTGTATGTGGCTTCTTTCATCCCTCAATTTGACTAAATCTTGATGTACCATGTCGCCTCTATGTCTTATCTCTTGAACCGATTGTGCTTGGAGTTCCTCTACCCTATGGATGGGTAAGATGGAGACGACAATATTTAGTTGGCCTAAGGCCATAATCTGTTCCTACAATGCCCCTGCTAGCATCTCCAGCACGATGACCTCAAGATGTATCATGTGATGCTCCCCTGATGGTTGGATTAGAGCTTCCTATGCACCTGCCTCTATGGTCACCTACTATGTGGATGGGTCGCCCCTTGTCATGGGGTCTTTCACAACACATGTTGTTTACAAAAGTTGTTGCAGTACTCCCAAATGATATTGGACCTTCTTTTGTTGGTCCTCGTTCTTTTTCGCAGCTTCTCCCCATAGATATTCAGTGGAATAGCAGATCAATTCCCCAATTCGATCCATATCATCATCAGTCAAAATGCCAAAGGGAGCATGTCATTGTGCTTTTTCTTTATTTTGTGATCCCCCTGTCTTTTCTGGTGTCCCTCCAGTCTGTTCTGAATCTATTTCCTTTTGAGGCCAACTTCGGAGACTTTAATTTTATTTGGAGGTTTGTCTATGCCATTTGTGTGGCCCTAATCCTCTTCCTCACTTTGTCCTTTGTCTTCGTCCTCCTGGGAGGACTGTGGCTTATCAGTTGGGTTCTTCCAGTCATCCTCCCAATCATTGATGATGGTGTGCACTTCTTACACTATTAGCCGATAATTGGTTGGTAATTCCTTTTGCGCATGATCCTTCTTAGATTGCACATAGAGGTGGTTCATACCTACTCTGAACCACGCGACATCCCGATCAACGATAATGGCTTCCTCGGGAATATGTATTGTAGTCTCTACTACTCTGGTGATGAACTGTAAATATGAGTAGAAAACAATTTTGGTGTATGTTTGTCGTCTTCTTATGGTGGAGTGACATAAGTTGGCATATCTAGTAGCCAATGGACTACGACCTGAGACATGCATGCGCTATTAGAGTGCGAGCTCCTGTCATCCAACCAACACAATCAAAATAAGTAGCCACATGTAATGAAATTCAGCTCCTTTTTTCTGGACTTCTGTGCAGTCTTGAAAAAATCGATTCATGAGGAAGGTTACCCAGTTCATCTACACACCTTCCTTACATCTCTCTGCCGCTGAGATGACTACTGTTGGGACCTCGTCCTTTCGACACTTACGCAATAATTTGCAGGAAAAAACCTGCATTGTAAACTTGACCCCTAGGTCACTGATGCTCTTTACATCTAGATCGTGCTTGCCTCTAAATGTTTCATGCTTGTCCTTGATATTCTCATAGAGTGCTTGCTCTCCCATATTGAGAAATAGTAAGGTCGGGTCATTTCCTTCCTTGCTGAACCCCGTAATGCACGCAACTAGGGTTGTGCCAATTGAGATGGGGGGATCTAGCCAAAGTGTCCCCCCATGGACACAACTGAGAAATACCTTGACACAGGCATTGATTTCGTTACTCCATCCAAAATGTGGAATTTCGAACAAGTTAAGGATCCTGGCTTTCTCCAGACCTGACGCCCATTCCTGCGCTTCCACCCGAGTTTTTCCTGTAGCGGGGTCTGTCTTTGTGCATAAATATTGATCCCTGGCCAACTCAACAAACTTATGCGGGTCCATGATGTCATGATCCATAAAATTCAAGTTGGACACCTTGTTGAGCATGCCCTTATCTTGCTTAAAACCATTCAGAATTGGTGTTGTGGGTAATGGATATTTGGCATTCGTCAGAACAGTAACTGAGGGCGCGTTGTCCATCCTTGGAGGCAAATAGTCTCTGTAAAAAGTTTCAGGAGGTGCCGGGGCCGAAGGTCCGACCACTTCCTCTACCTCCACATCTAACGGTTTGTTGGAATGTTTTCTTGCTGCACTGAAGAATGCTCCTACCCATGGTGGTGCCATTTCTGATTTTTGTCGAGCTTTTGGATGAACTCTTTATCTTTGTGCGAGTCGTTGTAACTTCTCTTGGGGCACTTTTCTCTGTTCTCTCAGATTTGCATGAAAAATATTATTTAGAAATTCCTTCCCACTTCGTTTATGGTGTGTTCATGCCAAGTAGACCCATCTTATCTTAGCTTAACTGCCTTGTCCAATCTAGCATTGAAGTGGGTAACTGGTTAACTAAATGCTCCTTAATTGCCAAATCCACCATATAATCCTCCTTTCGTATTGTTTGATCCATCCAGGATTTTTGACAAATTTTATGATTTAATGTTTCTACGGTGCTTTTAATGAATCATCACGTCGGTCGTCCAATTGTATTTTCCATGCCTGACTATATTTAACAGTCTTTTCATACCAAGTGCACAGTACTGTGTTTCTCGTCATAGGCGGGCCTATGCATATATTCTTATTGAAATTTATGCAATGTTTACTTCATGTGAGATGATCATTCCAACTATGCAAGTTTGAATACTGTGGCATTCGGCTCATTCTTTTTCTTTCTCCTATTACTACCTTTTTATGGTTTTTTCTTTCCTTTTTCGACTTTTTATTTGGTTTTTCTGGATTTTCTTACTACTATGGTACACCTACTATAATACAAGGATTTATGCATTGTACATGTTACTGCACATATGTTTGTCTGTATCTATAGAGCTTCAACCAACTTCCATTCACCATGACATCTAAAATATGTCCATCCAAAGTTCCCAATCACGAAGCACATGTCTATGTTATCCGCTAGATTGCATACGGCCCTAACCAATGCATGCGAAACTTCCCTGGGTGTTGTAGATACTTGTTGTCATAGAGTAGTACCAAGTAGCCTACTTGGAATTTCTTGGTTCTAATATGTCGATCATGCTAGGCCTTCTCTTTGGATTTCTGCACCTATTGATGGAATCCGACCAAAAACATGTCCTCCTCAAGATGGACTAACTGTGCCAATCTCTCCTCTATTGCACCTATGTCTGAAAGCTTAGTGATGGTTGCAATGTGTAGACTAGGTACAATGAAATCCATTGTCAGTACTGCTTCATGTCCATAGACCAACTGAAATGGTTTTTGCCCTATGAGCTTCTTACTTGTGGTTCTATATGCCCATAGTATTGCAGGGATGTGTAAGTCCCAATCGTCTTGTCCAACATTGCAGATCTTGGTCAAATAATTCTCTAGAATTTTATCGAAAGCTTCTACTGTGCCATTAGCCTAAGGATGATATGGAATACTTTTTTTATGATGAATCTGAAATTACTCAGTTAATGCAACAATGGTTCGGTTAAGAAAGTGCATACCTTGATCGCTAAGTAATATGCGTGGACATCCAAACCTGGTGACTATGTTCTCAAATAGAAATCGTGCAATAGTCTCTGCAGTGAAATCAATAATTGGTGTTGCTTCTGCCCACCTGATCAAATACTCGGTCATAGTGATGATGCATCTTGCTCCTGATCTCCTTGCATGTGGGTTGATCGGACCCACAAAATCAATAGCCCACTTGTCAAATGCTTGCAACGTAACTTGTGGATTTAATGGAATTTCATCGCGTCGAGATAGTTTACCCACTCTTTGACATACATCGCAAGACTGACAATATTCCTTTGCGTCCCTATGTAGTGTAGGCCACCAAAGTCCTGTGCATAAAATCTTTTGTGTCGTTTCTTTTTCTGCATAATGTCCTTCAGCAATCCTGTCATGTGCTTCCTCCAATATAGTTGTTCTTTCATGTTCCAGTACACAATGCCTCAAGGTTCCATCTTCCCCTAACTTGTACAAGTTCCTTGGAATTAGTTGATAGTCTACTGCCTTGACTACCAATTGTTTCTTCTGCACCACTGTCATGTTAGAGGGAGCCACACATGTATGTAGAAACTCCACAATGTCCACGAAATAATCATCCACCATCTTGAATGTGAATAACTGTGCATCCAGGAAATTATCATCCAAAGTACCTGCATCCTCTCATGTCAAGATCCGTGAGAGATGATCTGGTCTTGCATTCAGTTTCCCAGGTTTTAAGACGACCTTGAAATCATATTCCTGAAATAGTAACAATCATCTGCATATTCTTCCTCCTAAGACAGGCTTATTGACTAAGTATTTTAATGCAAAGTGGTCGGTGTACATCTTGAAGTGTGACCCAAGTAGGTAATGTCGGAACTTCTGGAGCGTATAGACCATGGTCAAGCCTTCCTGTTCTATAGTGGTGTAATTCTTTTCCGATATAGACAACTTCCTACTTGCAAACGCAACCGGATGATCAATTGCGCCTTCTCTTGGCTGTGAGAGAACTGCGCCTAGTGCAATATATGATGCATCGACATAGTCATGGAATTATTTGTTCCAATATGGGAAGACTAAAATGGGTGTCATGACCAATTTATGTTTCATTGTATCCAACCCCTTTTGGCAATCCTCATTCCATTGGAACTTGACTTCCTTCTTCAACAACTTTTCCATGGGTGTTGTAATCTGCGCATAGCCTTTAATAAACTTCATGTAATAACCAGTATGGACCAAAGTTTCTCTTAGATGTCTGACTAAGGTTGGTTGAGTTAATTCCAAAATTATGACGATCTTGGTTGGGTCAACCAATAGGCCTTGCTTGCATACTACATGTCCTAGTAGAATTCCAAATGTTGCAAGAAAGATACATTTCTTCAAGTTCAGCGAAATATGACATTGTCTGCATCAACCTAGCATCGGTCGATTACCTCTATATGATCCTGCAGTAAACTAAACATCGCCCAATCATCTAAATACACTTCCAAAAATTTATAGATGAAATCCTTGAATGTTTCCACTACCACTCTAAAAAACACTGCAGGGGCATTGTTCAATCCAAATGGCATCACCGTGTACTGATAACTGCCCCATTTTGTCGCAAATGTGGTTTTATGTCTGTCTTCTTGTTCAATTTTTATCTGATGGTACCCTGAGAATACATCAGTGAACGAATATGCTTCTTGACCCCCTACGTTCTCCAATACTTCATCAGTGAACGGTGTTGGGAATGGGTCATTTAAGCATGCATCATTCAGCTTCCTTAAGTCGACGCAGATCCTAATTCCTTTCGTCTTCTTTTCCTACACCACCATAGGTCTAATCCATTCAGATTCTTTGACTGGTTCAATAATACCTGCGTCGAGCATCCTATCTAGTTCAGCCTTAACCTTCTCCTTATACCTTGGGTTCAACCTGTATGGTCTCTGTCGGATTGGCTTAGCTCCAGGTTTTAGTGGAATATTCATGTCCCCTAAGTATCCTGCTATCCCTTTCGTATCTAAGAATGTAGTTGGGAATAAGTCTTGATATTCTCATAATAAGTTTTCCACTTTCACAATTGTCTCATCGTCCCAATAGTCTCCTATGTGCGCAAACTTGGGATTCTCCATTGTCCCAATGTTGACTTGCTTTGTTTTTATTGGTTGTGTGTATGTGGTAGATACCAATTCTGGCTCTTCTACTGTGTGTGTGCCTTCTGTCTTTGGTACCTGTACATTCCTAGGGTTCCCTTCATCGTATTCCTCCTCTGTGACATTATAGCATTCCAATAGATTTTGGATCGTCAGTTTGGTTGTTTGTGTAGTGTCTAAGGGTTCTTCTTCCACCAAGTCTACCTTCTTGAATATCTTTTTTCAGATGGCCTATAGTGCTGCCTGTATGGAGGGAGATTCATGATCAAATGTGAACGTGAATTTGAATCTCTGGATCAATTCTTCTCATGTTGTTGTTTCTCTACGTGTCTCCAATTCTAAATACCAATTCTTTGGAATTGTATCCAATGTGTGTATGAATTGGTGCGTCCATTCCATTTTTGGTATTGAGTGCCATGAAGCCTTAAAGTTTTCCACGTGATCCATGGGATCAGTCTCTCCTGTATATTTCTGTGCACTTACTTTTTCCTCAGGACCAAATCATAAATGCACGAGTCTACAACATTATGCCCATTCCTTAATATTATTTCTGTGCGCGGCTCACCATATAGATGGAGTTGCTTTTAAAATGACATCTAGTGCTAACAACCTCTGTTATTCAGGTACCTATAATTCAAATGATTTTATAAATATATTAACGTTAGTTATTCCATTGTACCTAGGTGGGTCAGATAGTTCTACGCCAATCTAGTGCAAAGATCAGTTTATACGAGCACATATTGTAGTTGATACTTCGTGCATCCTATGTTATCACTTATCTAGACCAACTTCTGAATCAGATGCGCACAAACTAAAACTTATCCAATTGAGCGGACCATCCATTGTTGGATCAACATAATCCTCCATCTACGCAGTCAGATTATATAAATTATCCATGTCATTTATTCTTATTGACTCTGTATATCTCTTCTCTTCTAATGGGTCCAAGGGTACAATAAACCTTAGATCCCCAACGTCAAAGATCATCTCCCTCCTTTTCAAGTTAATAATTTATCGGTTATAAACCATCCATTCCAGTCCATTTAAAGTTGGATATGGTTTACTTTCATCTACGATCTCAATAACTTCAAAATATGCCATGATGAGCACCCCATCTATGTTTATAGGTATTTATGTTAGTCGCCCAATCGAGATTATCTTATGTTGATTCACGAGCCTTAACTGGACAGGGGACCATATTAATTCAGTTTCTCCCATCATCTCCCATGTCTTCTTAGGTAGGAAATTTACATCTGATCCTAAGTCAGAAATAACATTATCCACATCATATTCTCCAATCTGCACATTAAACTTGAATTCCCCATTGGTTCTTTTCCTGCATAGTACCTGATTTTCCATTCGTTGTGCGACATGCATATCCCTTCCTTTTGCGCAATGATCAATCATGTTGTATAATATACTAAGCACAGTTCTATCTCTCATCAGTTCTATACAATTTTTTAAGAATTCGGTTAATGTACTTACTTGCACACTTGATTTTTTAGGTATTGTTGGGTCTTCTGGATGAGGTAGCAATGATATAGATGCTTCCCCGGGTGGTTCAAGTATTTCCTTTCATGCCTTTTGATATGTCTCTTTTTCCTACTGTGGGTTTAATGTTGTCATAGGCCCTGCTAATTTTCTTACTCAGTGCTCTGTTTGATTTCCTTGAGTTGCGATATCATTGCTTGTACGAGCTCCTCCTCATGTAACAACTGCGATTTTTGGATCTTCACTACGTTTTTCAGCTGATATCATCTACACATTCTGATTCTGATGTGGATTATGATTTGGGTTCCCTCTTGCCTGGCATTTTGAAACTAGCTGGGGACAGTCCTCTATTGCATGATCCAGTGCTCTGCAATATGTGCACATGATACACGGGTTTTGGAAATCTTGGGCCAAGTGTCCTGGTTGATTACATTTATAACAGATAATTGAACCTTGTCCTCCTCAACCAAAATTCCCTCGACCTCGGCCTCTACCAAAATTTTATTTGTTCCCCTGATTGAAACCTCTTTGAGTGTTATACTATGCACCACTCCCATCTTCCCTGGTATGATCTTCCTGGATTTGGTACATATCCGATGTGTGCTCCCTTAGTAGGTCAAATGTGCAACAGTCCTTTTCTTCATGTCCTACTGATTTGAAAAAATTGAAAAACAAGTTCTTAAGAGTACTTTGATATTTCTGGAGTAATGGACACTTAGTGGGATGATGACCCTATTTTTTACAGATCTCGCAATATCCTCCTCTGGGTATCGGGTTCAGTGCTCTGACTTCCAAGCACTGTGCGAATGTTGGGAATTCATTATTGTGGTGACCCTCCATTCTACACTTGGTACACCAAATTTATTCACGTTTTTTCCTTCCCTTGGTAACCTCTACCAGCTGAATTGTTAATGTGGCTAACTGCATCTAAACTTGCGCCATCCCCCCAGTGTCTCCTGTTGCAAATGACTCTAATTTCATCGCAATTTCTAGTGCCTCGGGATGTGACGCAACCTTCTATTTAATTAGTGGTCTACGAATGTGGGGTAGTAATCATGCAATGAACCACTCTAGATGTTGTTGATTTGGAATCTGAAAGTTCAGTCTCCCCATTACATCTTTAAAGAATTGATCTAAATCCCATACTGACTATGTTTTCACCTGTTTGATCTCCTTTAGTTCAGTAATAAACTCCTTTAAGAGTGATTTCTTTATTTCTGCCAATGTCCTAGCTTGTCCGGTAGGTGTAATATCGTGTAGCTTCATATACCATACCAACACGTGACCCCTAAATGTTGTCGCTAACTGCGCATTCTTGATTGGTTCATCCTGTATATTTTTCGCGGCCCAAACTGTCTCACAGACAAACAAGTGTTGTTCCGGGTCCTCTGACCCTACTCCCTGGAATTCAGGAAGTCTAAGAGTATTATCTATCCCCGCCATGTTGGTATGTGTATTCCCTTCTCTTGGTGATGTTGGTATCCTCTGATGTTGACTCCGCGCACTACTTCCACTACTTCTGTTGGTACTGTTTTGTCCTCCTTGGCTGACTATAATGGCTTTCGAAAGTCTTCAAAAGTTATTTCTAATTGTGGTGATGCACATGGGGTCGTGGATTCATCGTAGGATCCTGTCTAAGTAGGACTTGTTGTCTCTTTTGTTACTGGATTGGACTGACACTCCTCTTCTCCTCCTCCTATAGTTGATATCTCTACAATTCAGACTTGTGCACAAGGTTCCCGTACTTCTGGCTCACTGTATGGCTCTTCTCTCCCAACCCCAGTCTTTCGTATTTTATACTTCCTTCCTCCACGCAGCTCTACAAATTCATAGTCTTCCTCTATGTACTATCATCTTGCATCCTCGGTCCCTTCCTTCTTCTTTCATGGCTTCCTCCCTTTTCTCAGATGATCCTTCTATTATCCTCCAACTCCCCTATGTGCGCAAAGCCCATTTAGTTGTCGGACTGCATTATCATCACATTATTTTCACATAATAGCATCTTTATCCATGTATTCAGTGATTTCAAGAACCTCCCACATGGGCCTTTGAAAAAGTTTCTTTATGCAACACTATATGACTAGATGCAATATAAGGCAAATTATGTAACATAACCCCCAAGTATCCTATCCAACCAAAAATGCACTTCTCGAGTAGTTGAGTTACTTACTAAATTTAGTTTCCTTACCAATTCCGAAGTCCAATTCTTTGGTGTTGCAACACTAAACCTTCCTGTTTTCTCTACTAATCGCTCTAGCCACTCGGTTAGAATTTCTAGGAATTCGCCAAAGAAAATTTCATGTTGATCTGTGAACACATACTTTTGCATCCATTGCTCATCACTCATCCGAGGGTTCCCGTTCTCCTGTCATGCAAAATCCCATTATTTTTGTTCCAACCAGTTTGTGATTTCTTTCTTAGTCATCCTCCAAACATTCCCTTAGTCACAATTTCCCGGTCCTGGCAACAAAACCATTTATTGGCTGAATTCTGGTCTACACAGGGTTTTATCAGACCCAAGGTTTAGATTGAATATAACCAACAAACCCTCAAGACACTGGACCTTTCGGCAACACATGCTTGCGCAGATGAAGCCAACAAACCCATTGGTCCTCCACATACCCAATAAGATAGAATTGGGACTTGATGAGGGTTTTAAATGGCTTCCACTTGGTTACTTGGGGATCACCCTCCAACTTTAGTGTCTCTATGTGGATTTTCCATTAGGTTAGGGTGTGGCCCTTGTTGATCTATTTTTTTGTTAAGGACAAGAGACAACCTCGTAGAGAATTCTCATGAGATTTTAGAGATACCCTCTTCGTTTTTATATAAGAGGTGGTGCTCCTCTGTTTTTTACTCAAATAACAATTATATCAATATTTTTGAACAACGAATTTTTCATTTGTCAAACATCAAATGCTCATGAGTGGCTTAGGTAAGGAAAAAACTAGGGAAACAAATTTAAATCATAAAGAAAGAAAAACAAAAGTTTCTTCTACTCCACCATAACCATTTCCCATATCACAGCAAGAGAAAGCAACACATTTAAATTAAATAAAAACATAATGTGGAGTAGCAAAGATGGTCCTTCTTTGAGAACTTTAAATTATTTTGTGACATTCGTATCATAAGGATGTAAAGAAAATTCATTCTCAATATTTTATGCTCCAATAAAATTCAGAAACCACAAAAGTCATGAGCTCCAAAATAGCTCTCTATGGAGTTTAAATAATAAATAGAAATTAATTGTTCAAGATCAAATACAATGTGTTCCAAATCGACACTACACAATACTCATGATATTTAAACAAGAAAATAAGAAATGTGTTTGTCCTAACAGACCCAAATGGGGCTCACGTGGACCATATATTAAGCAAAGGTGACCTAGAAGACAAAAGGAAGTGGTCATAAATCGGTCTTGTACACAAACAATAACATTTGGATAACAAGACTGGATGATCATAGACTGAGAAAGAGGAAAAGAAAGGGAAATGCTTCAAACGAGTCTTGTACTTAAAAAAATGGAAGAAGGGGCTAGTGGTTGCTTGGAAATTTTCCATTTCTCTTTAAATAAGTGCTTATTTCATTTTTATAAAAATGCTCATCAGTTTCCAAATCCTTTTGCAAGAATTCTTTAATTGAATGGACTCTTCCCGTCATGACATTTGCCTCTGTAGAAATATTCGTAGTTTCCATGATTATGTTGAGTATTTTATTAATGATGTTAACAACATATTTCCTTACACACATCAATAGTTTAGTAGCCCTAGTGAGCTTAGAGCTTGATCCAGTCAGCTCCTCGGGAAATTCATCAAGGACTATCATAGATAAGGGCTTTGCAAACAATGGTGTCAAGGTAAGGGTAGATTCAAGTTGTTTTATCCTCTTCTTTAATTAAATCATTCTCTAACTCGTGCTTTGTTATTGAGTGGGCCAATGCCTCACCCATGGCCTAATGAAACTTAAGAATCTTCGAGGGCCTCAGAGCTTTGACTTCAATTTCAGAGCTCCAATTTCCTGTCACTCTTTTATCCTTTAGATTGACCCTTTCAATATTTATCTTCTTGTAATGTTTATCATATTTGGCATGGTGAAGAGCCACATACTCTTCCTCAAAAATTGTTGGCCCTTCTTGGGACAAATCCTCTACTATCAAGTTACTATATTTATTTGTACCATGGCCCATGTGGGCACATCATTGACCTCATCAACCTCCATGTCTGTCGCCTTTTTTTCCAAATCTTCGAGGTCTTAAGAATTTCCTCCATCTGGATTCCTCTTCCTTTTGGGAACATGAGTAACAGCATGAGTTATCTCCAACTGATATCATGGGGAATCCCCACCATTTCCATCACCTGCACATACATCATTATTCTCTCTGTCGCCAGTATTAACTTCTTGGTTCTTGTGGCCCAAAGAAGAACTCTTATGGGAGTGATGAACTACGCCACCTTCGACACTAGTTGTGGATCTACCCCTTTGTCTATGCCATGACTTCTTGTTTTCTTCCAAGAGAGGGACCTCTATTGCACCAACACTTGAAATTTCCCTTGTATGTGCATCTTCATGGGGTGGTCACCACTTTGTCTTTGACGTGACTGTCCTCATTGTCATCACCTGCCTATGTAAGTTCTTCCACCCTATTAAAAACTAAGGTGTAACTGAATTATACCATATGAGTAGTGAAAATTCCTTCAGGATCAAAGCAATTGCAGGCTTCAACATCTTTCATATTAAAACACTCAAAGAATCATGCCATCTTGATTAGGCTTGATGAAATTTTGACTGTGATATCGACAATATTGAAGGTCATGGGAATGAATTTCCGCTTCCTCTTCTTATTGAAAAATAAGGACAATGTCCTATACTGTCTACATAACTCATAAACCAAAAATATATCACAAACAAACCATAGAAGAAGAAGGGGCTTCCCTTCAAAGCTAAAGAGCCTTATGTAGGTGAACTTCTCTTCAAAGACACATACTCCCTTCCCCATGAGAAAATCCATGGTCGCCTCTATCACCCTGGCTAACTCATTCCTAGTGAGAATATTTCTACATTCCTTGACAAAGGAATCTTGTATTGGCTAAAAATTAAATGGTGCCTTATGCTTCCATAATGTGGGATATCCAAATTGAGAAAGATCTTCATCAAAATTGACATTGTCCCTTGAGGGCATGCCCTTGAATGTATTACAGTAAGCTAAAACAAAAACCAAGTAAGAGGTCATATAGAACCTCTTAGTTTGAATGAAGCTTGACAATTGGTGGGAAATCTCATTCG
>SNQJ01S0065314.1:14376-31217 GCA_010110895.2 Picea sitchensis | reverse complement strand
TGGTGTGCTCGTTTTACCATTGACGATACCTTCATCACCCAACCATAGGCCGAAGCCTCCCTCCGAGCACCTTAACCTTGACTGAGAATTCCTCCAGATGTAAACCCTTGGCTAGATAGCCAAACAAAGAGTAGTGCACCTCTCTCCAGGGATAGCGCAACACAAGAGACTAATCAAATAGTCCCAAACCCTAGCCAAGATATATTCAAGTCAATACTGAAAACTTGCTACTGTTGCAGCTGCACCAGCAGCTCTCCTCCAAACCTGTGCAGAAGATTGCAACTACAGTGCACACCAAACTGGGAACTGCAATTATGAGATGATACAAATGAGAATTGGTGCCATAGTGGTTTTGCCAGTTTTGTTGGGGCCGACTTCTCCTTCTGGATAAGTGTCTGTTCAGTATATTATTATTATTTCTGGCCGACTTCTTCTCTTGGAGGCTAATAACCTAATATAAATTATCTTCTTGAGCCGAAAAGGATTCTAGGGTTATTAGCCAACTCATTACAGTTTCTCTTTCTTCCCAGAGTCTTCTATTCTCGTCAGGTTCACACGTGGAGGTAAATACCTCCCACAACTACCATAATATTAACAAAGGGAAAGGGAGGTTGATGCATGAATCATTCGTCCAGATCTTAACTTATGTATGTTCGTAATTATTAATTAAACTATCACAACCATTACAGTGTAATCAATCAATAGACTAAATTCGTTCTGTGAAACATATAAGCATTCATGAATGTATAAAGACAAGTAAAGAACACAAGACATAATATCCTCTCTAAACTCCTTCTTTATTCATCTTCCTTCTTACTAACTGTCGATTACATTCATACATATCTCTGTATATCTCACTTCTCTCTCTTCTCTATATATAGATCTATATCTATATCCCAATCTCGTTACATATTTATACCCCAAAATCTAGGGTTTCAAGTTCTATTCTTATCTATCCAAAAATAACCCATTATAATGCATGGCATAGCCATCTTCAGTTAATTGGTTGCTTGTCTTCTTATTCTTCTTGTTCTATATACAAATTTTTTGTTGTCCTTTTATTTCTGGAAAGTCGCACTTTCATCGTTTGTGCTTCCTTTTCTCACTCGCTTGCTTTATCCTTTTGTCTTTGAGCTATCTCCATCCTTCACGTCCTTCTGCACCCTTTTTGTCTTCTACGAAAATCCTTCCTTCTGTGCAATTCCTTTCTCCTGTGTAAATGCTTCCTTCTATGTGATTCCTTCTTAATTATATTTTCCTAAAAATTGTATCAAAAAATGCCTATCCAACAGACCCCCAACACTCACATGTGGCTCATCCTGAGCCACTCAGGCCTGTTTCCTGTTCTTCCATGTGGTAATGAACTACTACGTTGTGGCTTTCATTGTTTCCACCTCTGTGACAATGGTGGCTTCTTTGACTGTGATCTCGTAAGTGGCCTACTCGGTCTAATCGTTCAATGTATTCTCTGTATCAACTACAACCTGCTTAACCTTCTCCTAGACATTGGCCAAGTCTCCAATAATCTTGACCGCTTCCTCCTCTCTCGGTCCAAGTCTTTGTTGAAGGACCTTCTGTTGGTCCCTCAATCAATCTACTTCAACATATTCCTATCGTTGCGCCAAAATGGATTCCATTCTCTCGATCGGTGGTAATGTTGTTTCCTTTTTTGTTGCATCATTATCCTTCTCTTGCGCTGCTTGCAATTTTTCCTCTATGACCTACATTTATGGGTCTGCCATGAGTTCTTCCCATACTTTGGTACTTTCCTTGCAAAGGCGTGCACAATCTTCTTCAAATTTCTTAATCTTGGCAACTTATTGTCGTCCATAGTCTACCCTTGCGCACCTCAGGTGGCGTGCCTGGTGTGGTATGTTGTTGGAGATCCTAGACCTTCTCTCAGAATCTCTTCATAACATCCCCAATCTTCAACAATTGTTCCTCCATGGTGGCCTCGACGACCAGGGGAAATTCAGGTACTTTATTTTATAACTGTTGGACCATGACCTGAGTCTTTTATACCATAGCATCCACATCATCCTTCTCTTTTTGGGATTTCGTTTCCCTTTCTTCTGCACTCTCTTGGGTCTTCATAATTTCTTTCATCTTGTCTTCAAGATCCATCTTTTCCTGCAGGGTTGTATCAAACCATGTTTGTATGTGGCTTCTTTCATCCCTCAATTTGACTAAGTCTCGATGTGCCATGTCGCCTCTATGTCTCATCTCTTGAACCAATTGTGCTTGGAGTTCCTCTACCCTATGGATGGGTAAGATGGAGACGACAATATTTAGTTGGCCTAAGGCCATAATCTGTTCCTGCAATGCCCCGGCTAGAAGCTCCAGCACAATGACCTCAAGATGTATCATGTGATGCTCCCCCGATGGTTGGAATAGAGCTTCCTGTGCACCTGCCTCTCTGGTCATCTGTTCTGTGGATGGGTCGCCCCCTTTCGTGGGGTCTTTCACAACACATGTTGTTTATAAAAGTTGTTGCAGTACTCCCAAATGATCTTGGACCTTCTTCTGTTGGTCCTCATGCTTTCTCGCAGCTTCTCTCCACAGATCTTCAGTGGAATAGTAGATCAATTCCCTAATGCGATCCATATCATCATCAGTCAAAATGCCAAAGGGAGCATGTCGTTGTGCTTTTGCTTTATTTCGTGCTCCCCCTGTCTTTTCTGGCGTCCCTCTAGTCTGTTCTGACTCTTGATATTTCCTTTTGAGGCCAACTTTAGAGACTTTTATTTTATTTGGAGGTTTGTCTAAGCCATTTGTGCGGCCCTTATCCTCTTCCTCGCTTTTTCCTTTGTCTTCGTCCTCCTGGGAGGATTGTGGCTTATCAGTTGGGTTCTTCGAGTCGTCCTCCCAATCATTGATGATGGTGTGCACTTCTTCCACTATTAGCCGATAAATGGTTGGTAATTCCTTTCGCGTAGGATCCTTCTTAGCTTGCACATAAAGGTGGTGCATACCTACTATGAACCACGCGACATCCTGATCAATGATAATGGCTTCCTCGGGAATCTATATTGTAGTCTCTACTACTCTGGTTATGAACTGTAAATATGAGTAGAAAACAATTTTTCTATTCGTCTGTCGTCTTCTTATGGTGGAGTGACATAAGTTGGCATATCTAGCAGCCAATGGACTACGACTTGAGACATGCATGCACTGGTAGAATGCGAGCTCATGTCATCCGACCAACGCAATCAAAATAAGTAGCCACACATAATGAAATTTCGCGCCTTTTTCCTATAGTTCTGTGCAGTCTTGCAAAAATAGATTCACGAGGAAGGTTGCCCAGTTCATCTACACACCTTCCTTACATCTCTCTACCACTGAGATGACTACTGCTGGGACCTCATCCTTTCAACACTTATGCAATAATTTGCAGGAAAAAACCTGTGCTGTAAACCTAACCCCTAGGTCAGTGATACTCTTTACATCCAGATCGTGCTTGCCTCTGAATGTTTCATTCTTGTCCTTGATATTCTCGGAGAGTGCTCGCTCTCCCATATTGAAAAATAGTAAGGTCAGGTCGTCGCCTTCCTTGCTCAGCCCCGTAATGCGTGTAACTAGGGTTGTGCCAATTGAGACGGGGGGATCTAGCCAAAGTGTCCCCCCATGGACACAACTGAGAAATACCTTGACACAGGCATTGATTTCGTTAATCCATCCAAAATGTGGAATTTCGAACAAGCTAAGGATCCTAGATTTCTCCAGACTTGACGCCCATTCCTAGCTTCCACCCGAGTTTTTCCTGTAGCGGGGTCTGTCTTTGTGCATAAATATTGATCCCTGGCCAACTCAACAAACTTATGCGAGTCCATGATGTCATGATCCATAAAATTCAAGTTGGCCACCTTGTTGAGCATGTCCTTATCTTGCTTAAAACCCTTCAAGATTGGCGTTGTGGGTAATGGATATTTGGCATTCGTCAGAACAGTAACTGAGGGTGCATTGTCCGTCCTTGGAGGCAAATAGTATCTGTAAAAAATTTTAGGAGGTGTCGAGGCCAAAGGTCCGACCACTTCCTCTACCTCCACATCTAACGGTTTCTTGGACTTTTTTCTTGCTACACTGAAGGATGCTCCTACCCATGGTGGTGCCATTTCTAATTTTTGTCAAGATTTTGGATGAACTCTTTATCTCTGTGCGAGTTGTTGTAACTTCTCTTAGGACACTTTTCTCTGTTCTCTCAGATTTGCATGAAAAATATTATTTAGAAATTCCTTCCCACTTCGTTTATGGTGTGTTCATGCCAAGTAGACCCATCTTATCTTAGCAACTGCCTTGTCTAATCTAGCATTGAAGTGGGTAACTGGTTAACTAAATGCTCCTTAATTGCCAAATCCACCATATAATCCTCCTTTCATATTGTTTGATCCATCTATGATTTTTGATGAATTTTATGATTTAATGTTTCTACGGTGCTTTTAATGATTCATCACGTTGGTCGTCCAACTATATTTTCCATGCCTGACTGTATTTAATGGTCTTTTCATACCAAGTGCACAATACTGTGTTTCTTGTCATAGGCGGGCCTGTCCATATATTCTTATTGAAATTTATGCAATGTTTACTTCATGTAAGATGATCATTCCAACTATGCAAGTTCGACTACTGTGGAATTCGGCTCATTCTTTTTCTTTCTCCTATTACTACCTTTTTATGGTTTTTTCTTTCCTTTTTCGACTTTTTATTTGGTTTTTTTGTCTTTTCTTACTACCATGGTACACCTACTATAATACCTGGATTTATGTGTTGTACATGTTACTGCACAGATGGTCGTCTGTCTCTATAGAGCCTCAACCGACTTCCATTCACCATGCTGTCTAAAATCTGTCCATCCAAAGTTCCCAATCGCGAAGCACATGTCTATGCTATCTGCTAGATTGCATACGGCCCTAACCAATGCATGTGAAACTTCCCTGGGTGTTGTAGATACTTGTTGTCATAGAGTAGTACCAAGTCCCCTACTTGGAATTTCTTGGTTCTAATATGTTGATCATGCCAGGCCTTCTCTTTGGATTTCTTCACCTATTGATGGAATCCGACCAAAAACATGTCCTACTCAAGATGGACTAACTGTGCCAATCTCTCCTCTATTGCACATGTGTCCGAAATCTCAGTGATGGTTGCAATGCGTAGACTAGGTACAATGAAATCCATTGTCACTACTGCTTCATGTCCATAGACCAACCGAAATGGTGTCTGCCCTATGAGCTTCTTACTTGTGGTTCTATATGCCCATAGTATTGCAGGAATGCGTAAGTCCCAATCGTCTTGTCCAACATTGCAGATCTTTGTCAAATAATTCTCTAGAATTTTATTGAAAGCTTCTACTGTGCCATTAGCCTGAGGATTATATGGCGTACTTTTTTTATGATGAATCTGAAATTACTCAGTTAATGCAGTAATGGTTCGATTAAGAAACTGCATACCTTGATCGCTAAGTAATATGTGTGGACATCCAAACCTGGTGACTACGTTCTCAAATAGAAATCATCAAATAGTCTCTGTAGTGAAATCAATAATTGGTGTTGCTTCTACCCACCTGATCAAATACTTGGTCACAGTGATGATGTATCTTTCTCCTGATCTCCTTGCGTGTGGGTTGATCGGACCCACAAAATCAATAGCCCACTTGTAAAATGCTTGCAATGTAACTTGTGGATTTAATGGAATTTCATCGCATCGAGATAGTTTACCCACTCTTTGACATACATTGCAGGACTGACAATATTCCTTTGCATCCCTGTGTAGTGTAGGCCACCAAAGTCCTACACATAAAATCTTTTGTGTCATTTCTTTTCTTTCATAATGTCCTCCAGCAATACTGTCATGTGCTTCCTCCAATATAGTTGTTCTTTCATGTTCCAGTACACAACGCTTCAAGGTTCCATCTTCCCCTAACTTGTACAAGTTACCTGGAATTAGTTGATAGTCTACTTCCTTGACTACCAATTGTTTCTTCTGCACCACTGTCATGTTAGAGGGAGCCACACATGTATGCAGAAACTCCACAATGTCCATGAAATAATCATCCACCATCCTGAATGCGAATAACTGTGCATCCAGGAAATTATCATCCAAAGTACCTGCATCCTCTCATGTCAAGATCCATGAGATATGATCTAGTCCTGCATTCAGTTTCCTGGGTTTTACGATGACCTTGAAATCATATTCCTGAAATAGTAACAACCATCTACATATTCTTCCTCCTAAGATAGGCTTATTGACTAAGTATTTTAATGAAAAATGGTTGGTGTACATATTGAAGTGTGACCCAAGTAGGTAATGTCGGAACTTCTGGAGCATATAGACCATGGTCAAGCCTTCTTGTTCTATAGTGGTGTAATTCTTTTCTGATATAGACAACTTCCTACTTGCAAACACAATCGGATGATCAATCGTGCCTTCTCTTAGCTGTGAGAGCACTACACCTAGTACAATATATGATGCATCGACATAGTCATGGAATTATTTGTTCCAATTTGGGAAGACTGAAATGGGTGTCATGACCAATTTATGTTTCAGTGTATCCAGCCCCTTCTGGCAATCCTCATTCCATTGGAACTTGACTTCCTTCTTCAACAACTTTTCCATGGGTGTTGTAATCTGCGTGTAGCCTTTAATAAACTTCATGTAATAACCAATATGGCCCAAAGTTTCTCTTCGATGTCTAACTAAGGTTGGTGGAGTTAATTCCAAAATAATGACGATCTTGTTTGGGTCAACCAATAGGCCTTGCTTGCATACTACATGTCCTAGTAGAATTCCAAATGTTGCAAGAAAGATACATTTCTTCAAGTTCAACGAAATATGACATTGTCTGCATCGACCTAGCATCAATCGAGTACCTCTATATGATCCTACAGTAAACTGAACATCTCCCAATCATCTAAATACACTTCCAAAAATTTATGGATGAAATCCTTGAATGTTTCCACTATCACTCTAGAAAAGATTGCAGGGGCATTTTTCAATCCAAATGACATCACCGTGTACTGATAATTGCCCCATTCTATCGCAAATGTGGTTTTATGTCTGTCTTCTTGTTCAATTTTTATCTGATGGTACCCTGAGAATACATCAGTGAACGAATACGCTTCTTGACCCCCTACGTTCTCCAGTACTTCATTAGTGAACGGTGTTGGGAATGGGTCATTTAAGCATGCATCATTCAGCTTCCTTAAGTCGACGTAGATCCTAATTCATTTCGTCTTCTTGTCCTACACCACCATAGGGATAATCCATTCAGATTCTTTGACTGGTTCAATAATTCCTGCATCGAGCATCCTATCTAGTTCAGCCTTAACCTTCTCCTTATACCTTGGGTTCAACTTGTATGGTCTCTGTCGAATTGGCTTAGCTCCAGGTTTTAGTGGAATATTCATCTCCCCTAAGTATCCTGCTATCCCTTTCGTCTCTAAGAATGTAGTTGGGAATAAGTCTTGATATTCTTGTAATAAGTCTGCCACTTTCGCAATTGTCTCATCGTCCCAATAGTCTCCTATGTGCACAAACATGGGATTCTCCATTGTCCCAATGTTGACTTGCTTTTTTTTTATCGGTTGTGTGTATGCGGTAGATACCAATTCTGGCCCTTCTACTGTGTGTGTGCCTTCTGTCTCTGGTACCTGTACATTCCTAGGGTCCCCTTCATCGTATTCCTCCTCCGTGACATTATAGCATTCCAATAGCTTCTGGATCGTCAGTTTGGTTGTTTGTGTAGTGTCTAAGGGTTCTTCTTCCACCGAGTCTACCTTCATGAAGATCTTTGTTCGGATGGCCTACAATGCTGCCTGTATGGAGGGAGGTTCATGTTCAAATGTGAACGTGAATTTGAATCTCTGGATCAATGCTTCTCATGTTGTTGTTTCTTTGCATGTCTCCAATTCTAAATACCAATTCTTCGGAATTGTATCCAATGTGTGTATGAATTGGTGCATCCATTCCATTTTTGATATTGAGTGCTATGAAGCCTTAAAGTTTTCCACGTGATCCATGGGATCAGTCTCTCCTGTATATTTCTGTGCACTTACTTTTGCCTCAGGACCAAATCATATTTGCATTAGTCTACTGCATTGTGCCCATTCCTTAATATTCTTTCTATGCGCGGCCCACCATATAGATGGAGTTTCTTTTAAAATGACATCTAGTGCTAATAACCTCTGTTGTTCAGGTACCTATAATTCAAATGATTTTATAAACATATTAACGTTAGTTAGTCCATCATACCTAGGTGGGTCAGATAGTTCTACGCCAATCTAGTGCAAAGATCGGTTTATACGAGCACATATTGTATTTTATACTTCATGCATCCTATGTTATCACTTCTCTAGACCAGCTTCTAAATTAGATGCGCACAAACTGAAACTTATCCAATTGAGTGCACCATCCATTGTTGGATCAACATAATCCTCCATCTACGTAGTCAGATTATATAAATTATCCATGTCATTTATTCTTACTGACTCTGTATATCTCTTCTCGTCTAATGGGTCCAAGGGTGCAATAACCCTTAGATCCCCAACCTCAAAGATCATCTCCCTCCTTTTCAAGTTAATAATTTCTTGGTTATCAACCGCCCATTCCAGTCCATTTAAAGATGGATATGGTTTACTTTCGTCTATGATCTCAATAACTTCAAAATCTGCCATGATGAGCACCCCATCTATGTTTATAGGTATTTATGTTAGTCACCCAATCAAGATTATCTTATGTCGATTCACGAGCCTTAACTGGACAGGGGATCATATTAATTCAGGTTCTCCCATCATCTCCCATGTCTTCTTAGGTAGGAAATTTACATCCGATCCTAAGTCTGGAATAACATTATCCACATCATATTCTCCAATCTGCGCATTAAACTTGAATTCCCCATTGGTTATTTTCCTGCACAGTACCTGATTTTCCATTCGTTGTGCGACATGCACATCCCTTCCTTTTGCGCAATGATCAATCATGTTGTATAATATACTAAGCACAGTTCTATCTCTCATCAATTCTATACAATTTTTTAAGAATTTTGTTAATGTACGTACTTGCGCACTTGATTTTTTAGGTATTATTGGGTCTTCTGGATGAGGTAGCAATGATATAGACGCTTCCCCGGGTGGTTCAAGTATTTCCTTTCATGCCTTTTGATATGTCTCTTTTTCCTGCTGTGGGTTTAACGTTGGCATAGGCCTTGGTGATTTTCTTACTCAGTGCTCTGTTTGATTTCCTTGAGTTGCGATATCATCGCTTGTACGAGCTCCTCCTCGTGTAATGACTGCGATTTTTGGATCTTCACTGCGTTTTTCAGTTGATATCATCTACACATTCTGATTCTGATGTGGATTTTGATTTGGGTTCCCTCTCGCCTGCCATTTTGAAACTAGTTGGGGGCAGTCCTCTGTTGCATGATCCAGTTCTCTGCAAGATGTTCACGTGGTACACGGGTTCTGGAAATCTCGGGCCAAGTGTCCTGGTTGATTACATTTATAACAGATAATTGACCCTCGTCCTCCTCAACCAAAATTCCCTCAACCTCAGCCTCTACCAAAATTTTATTTGTTCCCTTGATTGAAACCTCTCTGAGTGTTATACTATGCACCACTCCCATCTTCCCCGGTATGATCTTCCTAGATCTGGTACATATCCGATATGTGCTCCCTTAGTAGGTTGAACGTGCGACAATACTTTTCTTCATGTCCTACTGATTTGCAAAAATTGAAAAACAAGTTCTTTAGAGGACTTTGATATTTCTAGAGTAATGGACACTCAGTGGGATGATGACCCCATTTCTTACAGATCTCGCAATATCCTCCTCCGGGTAGCGGGTTCGGTGCTCCAGCTTCCAAGCATTGTGCGAATGTTGGGAATTCATTCTTATGGTGACCCTCCATTGTACATTTGGTACACCAAATTTATTCATGTTTTTTCCTTCCCTTGGTAATATCTACCAACTGAATTGTTAATGTGGCTAACTGTGTCTAAACTTGTGCCATTCCCCCAGTGTCTCCTGTCGACGATGACTCTAATTTCATTGCAATTTCCAACGCCTCGGGATGTGACGCAACCTTCTGTTTAATTAGTGGTCTACGAATGTGGGGTAGTAATCATGCAAAAAACCACTCTCGATGTTGTTGATATGGAATCTGAAAATTTAGTCTCCCCATTACATCTTTAAAGAATTGATTGAAATCCCATACTAACTATGTTTTCACCTGTTTGATCTCCTTTAGTTCAATAATAAACTCCTTTAAGAGTGCTTGCTTTATTTCTGCCAATGTCCTAGCCTGTCCGGTAGGTGTAATACTGTGTAGCATCATATACCATACCAACACGTGACCCCTAAACGTTGTCTCTAACTGCGCAATCTTCATTGGTTCATCCTGTATATTTTTTGCGGCCCAAACTATCTCGCAGACAAACAAGTGTTGCTCTAGGTCCTCTGACCCTACTCCCTGGAATTCAGGAAGTCTAAGAGTATTAACTATCCCTACCATGTTGGTATGTGTATTCCCTCCTCTTGGTGATGTTGGTATCCTCTGATGTTGACTCTGCGCACTACTTCCACTACTTTTGTTGGTACTGTTTTGTCCCCCTTGCCTAACTATAATGGCTTTCGAAAAGTCTTCAAAAGTTATTTCTGATTGTGGTGACACGCATGGGGTCGTGGATTCATCGTAGGATCCTGTCTAAGTAGGACTCATTGGCTCTTTTGTTACCGGATTGGACTGACACTCCTCTTCTCCTCCTCCTATAGCTGATATCTCTACAATTCATACTTGTGCACAAGGTTCCCGTACTTCTGGCTCACTGTATGGCTCTTCTCTCCCAACCCCGGTCTTTCGTCTTTTATACTTCCTTCCTCCACGTAGCTCTACAAATTCATAGTCTTCCTCTGGTGTACTATCATCTTGCATCCTCGGTCCCTTCCTTCTTCTTTCATGGCTTCCTCCCTTTTCTCAGATGATCCTTCTGTTATCCTCCAACTCCCCTATGTACGCAAAGCCCATTTAATTGTCGGAATGCATTATCATCACGTTCTTTTCACATAATAGCATCTTTACCCATGTATTTAGTGATTTCAAGAACCTCCCGCGTGGGCCTTTGAAAAAGTTTCTTTCTGCAACACTATATGACTGGATGCAATCTAAGGCAAATTATGTAACATAACCCTCAAGTATGCCATCCAACCAAAAATCCACTTCTCAAGTAGTTGGGTTACTTACCGAATTTAGTTTCCTTACCAATTCCGAAGTCCAATTCTTTGGTGCTGCAACACTAAACCTTTATGTTTTCTCTACTAATCGCTCTAGCCACTCGGTCAAAATTTCTAGGAATTCGCCAAAGAAAATTTCATGTTGATCTGTGAACACATACTTTTGCATCCATTACTCATCACTCATCCGAGGATTCTTGTTCTCCTGTCGTGAAAAATCCCATTATTTTTGTTCCAACTAGTTTGTGATTTATTTCTTAGTCAGCCTCCAAAACATTCCCTTAGTCGCAATTTCCCGGTCCTGGCAACAAAACCATTTGTTGGCTGGATTCTGGTCTACACAAGGTTTTATCAGACCCAATGTTTAGATTGAATATGGCCAACAAACCCTCAAGACACCGGGGGCAACACCTGCTTGCGCAGATGAAGCCAACAAACCCATTGGTCCTCCACATACCCAATAAGATAGAATTGGGACTTGATGAGGGTTTTAAATGGCTTCCACTTGGTTACTTGGGGATCACCCTCCAACTTTAGTGTCTCTATGTGGATTTCCCATTAGGTTAGGGTGTGGCCCTTGTTGATCTATTTTTTTGTTAAGGACAAGAGACAACCTCATAGAGAATTCTCATGAGAGTTTAGAGATACCCTCTTCATTTTTATATAAGAGGTGGTGCTCCTCTGTTTTTCACTCAAATAATAATTATATCAATATTTTTGAACAACGGATTTTTCATTTGTCAAACATCAAATGCTCGTGAGTGGCTTAGGTAAGGAACAAATTAGGGAAACAAATTTAAATCATAAAGAAAGAAGAAAAAAAGTTTCTTCTACTCCACCATAACCATTTCCCATATCACAACAAGAGAAAGCAACACATTTGAATTAAATAAAAACATAATGCGGAGTAGCAAAGATGTTCCTTCTTTGAGAACTTTAAATTATTTTGTGGCATTCATATCATAAGGATGTAAAGAAAACTCATTCTCAATATTTCATGCTCCAATAAAATTCAGAAACCACAAAAGTCATGAGCTCCAAAATAGCTCTCTATGGAGTTTAAATAATAAATACAAATTAATTGTTCAAGATCAAATAAAATGTGTTCCAAATCGACACTACACAATACTCATGATATTTAAACTAGAAAATAAGAAATGTGTTTGTCCTAACAGACCCAGACGGGGCTCACGTGGACCATATATTGAGCAGAGGTGACCTGGAAGACAAAAGGAAGTGGTCAGAAATCGGTCTTGTACACAAACAATAACATTTGGATAACAAGACTGGATGATCATAGACTGAGAAAGAGGAAAAGAAAGGAAAATGCTTCAAATGAGTCTTGTACTTAAAAAAATGGAAGTAGGGGCTAGTGGTTGCTTGGAAATTTTCCATTTCTCTTTAAATAAGTGCTTATTTCATTTTTATAAAAATGCTCATTAGTTTGCAAATCCTTTTGCAAGAATTCTTTAATTGAATGGACTCTTCCCGTCATAACATTTGCCTCTGTAGAAATCTTCATAGTTGCCATGATTATGTTGAGTATTTTATTAATGATGTTAACAAAATATTTCCTTACATGCATCAACAGTTTAGTATCCCTAGTGAGCTTAGAGCTTGATCCAGTTAGCTCCTCAGGAAATTCATCAAGGACTATCATAGATAAGGGCTTTGCAAACAATGGCGTCGGGGTAGGGGTAGATTCAAGTTTCTTTATCCTCTTCTTTAATTAAATCATTCTCTAACTCATGCTCTGTTATTGAGTGTGCCAATGCCTCACCCATGGCCTAATGAAACTTAAGAATCCCTGAGGGCCTCAGACCTTTGACTTCAATTTCAGAGATCCACTTTCCTGTCACTCTTTTATCCTTTAGATTGACCCTTTCGATATTTATCTTCTTGGAATGTTTATCATATTTGGCATGGTGAAGAGCCACATACTCTTCCTCAAAAACTCTTGGCCCTTCCTGGGCCAACTCCTCTACTATCAAGTTACTATATTTATTTGTACCGTGGCCCATGTGGGCACATCATTGACCTCATTAACCTCCATGTCTATCGCCTTTGTTTCCAAATCTTCGAGGTCTTAATAATTTCCTCCATCTGGATTCCTCTTCCTTTTGGGAACATGAGTAACAACATGAGTTATCCCCAACTGATATCAAGGGGAATCCCCACCATTTCCATCACCTGCACATACATCATTATTCTCTCTGTCACCAGTATTAACTTCTTAGTTCTTGTGGCCCAAAGAGGAACTCTTATGGGAGTGATGAACTACGCCACTTTCGACACTGGTTGTGGATCTACCCCTTTGTCTATGCCATGACTTCTTGTTTTCTTCCAAGAGAGGGACCTCTATTGCACAAACACTTGAACTTTACCTTGTATGTGCATCTTCATGGCGTGGTCACCACTTTGTATTTGACATGACTGTCCTCATTGTCATCACCTCCCTATGTAAGTTCTTCCACCCTATTAAAAACTAAGGTGTAACTGAATTATACCATATTAGTGAAAATTCCTTCAGGATCAAAGCAACTGTGGGCTTCAACATCTTTCATATTAAAACACTCAAAGAATCATGCCATCTTGATTAGGCTTGATGAAATTTTGACTGTGATATTGACAATATTGAAAGTCATGGGAATGAATTTCCACTTCCTCTTCTTATCGAAAAATAAGGACAATGCCCTATACTGTCTACATAACTCATAAACCAAAAATATATCACAAACAAACCATAGAAGAAGAAGGGGCTTCCCTTCAAAGCTAAAGATCCTTATGCAGGTGAACTTCTCTTCAAACACACATACTCCCTTCCCCATGAGAAAATCCATGGTCGCCTCTATCACCCTGGCCGACTCATTCCTAGTGAGCATATTTCTACACTCCTTGACAAAGGAATCTTGTATTAGGTAAAAATTAAATGGTGCCTTATGCTTCCATAATGTGGGATATCCAAATTGAGCAAGATCTTCATCAAAATTGACATTGTCCCTTGAGGGCATGCCCTTGAATGTATTACAGTAAGCTAAAACAAAAACCAAGTAAGAGGTCATATAGAACCTCTTAGTTTGAATGAAGCTTGACAATTGGTGGGAAATCTCATTCGAGATAATATGGACCTAATAAAAAATGTCTCCTACTCATATTGAGTAATGGAAGACATATAGAACATACTTGGGAATATAAGCTGCCAAGTCCTGACCCACCATATGTGAAAAAAGCCACACAAATTCTTTATACGTCTGAGCCAACATGCATGTGTTGATTTCGCTGGTGCCCGAGGGTCCAACAAGAGGCTGGACTAAGAACTCCTTTAGCAAACTCATGCCACCACCTTGAGCATCCAAGAATGAATCCACCTTAGAAATCTTGAGGACTATGTCTAGTGTTGGGAGGTGTAACATTTTTTTGAAGGTGTTTGGTGTTAAAGGGATCAATGTTCTTCCGCTTTCCTTAACTTCAATCAGATGATGCTTTGAATCAAAACTTTTAGCACACCATGTGACAAGTTCTTTGAAATTTAAAGCCTTAGGCACACACCCAACTTTAGCTATCCCCGATGTCCAAACTTTGTTTGTGAGCTTGTCCTCCGGGGAAAGCTCAGAATACCACTTATATGCCACAGACCACTAGAAATCCATATCTTCACGATCTAATGAATTCACTATATCTTCATAGAATGGTTCTCTCCTTTTCTTGTTTTCCATCTTTTCGAGTTTCAATGCACTTAGGTAAGTGTGAGGATTACATGTATAAATCATATTTTATGTCCAATAGGTGACCTGCTAATCATAAATTAGGGGTCAATCCACTATTCAAATTTTCCCCCTCATACTTTTGGTGCATGTCACTCATCAAATGGTAATTGACATTTTCATACACAAGGCTTGGGGGAAATGTGCAAAAATTGATCCTCACTAATTAACAACAATCGTTCTCATCGGGTGAAAGATGTGTTGTAGTTATACTGTGGTTTCCTCGATACCACAAATAATGTCCTATGTGGAATGTGGGTGCAGGATTATGTGGAATGTGGGTGCAGGATTATGTGGAAAGCGGGTGTGAAGAGGAAGAGCATCGTGCAAAATGCAGAATGTGGGGGGTTGTATTCATGAGGAACACTGGATGTCATCCTTCCACATGAGCCACATGGGAATCAAAAAATATTCTAAGTATAAGAATGTGGGTTGTGGACATGTGGGGAACCAATACAGAATGCAGGTGCGAGAATGCGGGTTGGAGGAGGATTGGGACTCAACAAGCTTTGTGAGAGGTTTTCCCGCATTTGCATAAACAAACGTCATGAAGAATGCAGGTTGCCGGTGGTTGAGACTTATGACAAGGGAATTACCCTTGCATCCACATGACTAAAGTATTATATAAAAAAGAAATGGGGGTGCACGGGAAAGACATGCTTGGGTAGGAGAAGGAAAGAAATATCAACATATCCTCCTGCCTTAGTGTCTCCGTGTTGCTTTCCTAGTAGGTTGGGGCATGGCCCTCTAATTTTAGCGAGGAAAATGAAATCTTTTGCTCTTCTCCTATGTTATGGATATTGAAATAAACTTCTAAATATTGCAATCAATGATTCAACTTAATAACATCAATCTAATCTATTTAGGGTTTGATGTCCACTTCCGCTTCCATTTTAAATAGAGATTGTGAAGAAATGATGACACTAGAACTTGATTTCTATTTCTCTGGCTCCTTTTTTGGCTCTTCATTATCTCCAGATTTCTCACCCGATCCAACTTATGAGTTAGAGCCACCAACCTCCCCAAAAGGTCCAAACTTGTTCTTTAGAGCCACCATTGGGAGGGCCGCGTTGCAAGAGATATCAAAAGATTTTTCTTCCACCTTAAAAATTCTCTCCTCTACCTCATCCCGAGGGTTGTTATGATTGGTCTCATCCGCCATGGGTAGGGTTTTGAAAATTCCTTCTTAAGACAATTCCTGGATCCTAAAACTTTCCACAAAACCCCAAAGAAAACTACTTTGATACCAAGATGATATGTAAACTACCATGGATATTCCACTGGAATAGTTTATCATAAAAGATCTTCTAATATTTTGAAATATTTTATTATGCAATTTAATACCTTAAATATCATATTTAATATTACTAGTGCAACACTCAAAATTATGGAAATAACTGAAACCAAAACAAAAGAAACGGGGAAATGAACACACCATCCACGGAAATGAACACAAGATGTCACCTAGGGAACCCAATACATGAGAAAACCTAGCTATAAGGTGAGGCCTATCCTCTACTTTCTTTTCTTAGTTATGAAATGCAAGTACAAAGAAAGAGGCACTCACTATGAAGTTTCCATGGACATTGTGGCTTCATTGGCTACTATAAAATCTTCTACCTCCTTCATTATACTTCAATATCTCACTCCTAGATGCTCTGCTCAACTATGAAACAATAACAATACCAAAAGAATGGAACCACTTCCCTTCCTGTGGTACAATGTTCAACATAGACTAATATCCATCTAGGGTTAGGGTTAGGGTTTTTGCATGCCTCAACTCGCAATTATTGTTAGGGTTTTGGACCCTTTAGAATATTCTTTAAATTTCACATCTAACTAGCCCCACATGTGTGAGT
>SNQJ01S0065313.1:68225-93321 GCA_010110895.2 Picea sitchensis | reverse complement strand
ATGTAGGGACATACATCTCGGTGGGATTTTAAATGAAACAACTAAAAGAAATTGTACTAGGGATAGATTACATGATGGGAGACAATGACCTGTGAATGGGGTCAACATTGAAATGTTTTCAAAATGTTTTTGTATGCACGAAAATTTGACATGGATAGACTGTTGGCATGCCTTGACGATATGGGAGGGTTTCCGGACTCAAATTTCACTCACACACCCATTCTTTATATTTATCATCTATTTCATTCAAAATAAACATAATGCGAATTAGGTCCATGATTTTTGCCATGGAAAGAAGAATGTGGTACATGAGATTTCGTATTTAAATAATGATTTTGTACTAATATTATTTATGGAAAAAATAAGTACTTAGATGAGAGAAAAAAACAAAGACAAGAAATAACTGATATTGAAGCTTATGCGATTAATCAAGTACTTATTTATCAACATTATTGCATGCCCTCACAGTACTAGATACATGGACGTGTTTCTCAGTCAATACAATGTACTAGGGCTACAATAATGATGGGAAACAATGATTTGTGAATGGGGCCAACGTTGAAATTTTTTCAAAATGTTTCTGTATGCATTGAAATTTGACATGGATAGACTGTTGGCATGCCTTGACGATATGGGAGGGTTTCTAAATTGAAATAAAACTAACACAACCACTCTTTATATTCATCGTCTGTGTCGTTTAAAACCAACATCATTCCAATTAGGCCTATGATTTTGGTCGCGAAGAAGAAGGCAGTAGATGAAATTTATATTTAAATAATGATTTCGTACTAATATTCTTTATGGAGCAAAAAAGTACTTAGATGAGAGAAAAAAACAAAGACAAGAAATAACTGATATTGAAGCTTGTCTGATTAATAAAGTACTTCTCTATCAATGTTATTGCATGCCCTTGTAGTACTAGATGTGGGGATGTGCGTCTCAGTCGAATTTTAAAGGAAACAACTAAAATACATTGTACTAGGGATATATTGCATGATGGGAAACAATGACGTGTGAATGGGGCCAAAATTGATTTTTTTTCAAATTTTTTCTTTATGCATTGAAATTTGACATGGATAGACTGTTTGCATGCCTTGACGATATGGGAGGGTTCCTAGACTCAAATATGACTCACATACCCACTTTTTGTATTCATCGTATGCATCATTAAAAAAAGCCATCATGCTAATTAGGTCCATTATTTTGGCTGTGACAAGAAGAAGGTAGTAAATGAGATTTCATTTTTGAATAATGATTTCATACTATTATTCTTTATGGAGCACAAAAGTACTTAGATGAGAGAAAAAAACAAAGAAAAGAAAAAATTGATATTGAAGATTGTGTGATTAATCAAGTACTTATTTATCGACATTATTGCATTCCCTTGTTGTACTAGATGCAAGGATGTGCGTCTTAGTAAAATTTTGAAGGAAACAACTAAAATACATTGTACTAGGGCTAGAGTGCATGATGAGAAACAATGACCTATGAATGGATCCAACGTTGAAATTTTTTCAAAATGTTTCTGTATGCATTGAAATTTGACATGGATAGACTATTTACATGCCTTGATGATATGGGAGGGTTTCCAGACTGAAATATGACTCACACACCCACTCTATATATCAATCAATCTCATCGTCATTTCATTTTGATTTTCTCGGTCGAATTTTAAAGGAAACATATACTAAAAGACATTGTACTAGGGCTATAGTACATGATGGGAAACAATGACCTGTGAATGGGGCCAATGTTCAATTTTTTTCAAAATGTTTCTGTATGCATTGAAATTTGACATGGATAGATTTTCCGCATGCCTTGACGATATGGGAGGGTTTTCATACTCAAATATCACTCACACACCCACTCTATATATCGACCGATCTTGTCCTCATTTCATTTTAAGTTTATTAGATTAATGTGATGCATTGAACTCCCAACATGCCCATCGTCATGGTCATTCTCTTTATATTCATCGTTTGTGTCGTTCAAAACAAACATCATGCCAATTAGGCCCATGATTTTGGTCATGGAAAAAAGAAGTCGATAGATGGGATTTCGTGTTTAAATAATAATTTTGTATTTAAATAATGATTTCGTACAAGAAATAACTGATATTGAAGTTTGTGAAATTAATCTAGTACTTATTTATTAATGTTATTTCATCATTCCCTTGCAGTACTAGATGCGGGGATGTGTGCTTGGGTGTTTCTTAAATAACAATTTTTTTTCTTTTATACTATAACAATATTATAACAAGGTAAACTAGATGGAAATCAATTAAAGTATAAAATCCTACAAGTAAAAAAGGTAAGTAGAGCATGCCAAGATCCCATAATGCATATAACAACCTCAGAATTTAGTCAACATAACAAGTAGTACACAATTAAAACATAATAACAAGTACATGTAATCCTTAGCTTATTGAAGTCCAATAACTAATCCAACAATTCTCTAGAATCCCATGATCATGTCATGCTAACTTAGCCTTTTGAAAGGCATATTCAAGAGTGTATATTTCAAACATCTCAAACTCCTTCTAAAATGGCACAATTAACCTGGCATTGAACTATTGTTTATGAATTTGAGTTAAATAGTATAGTTCTTGAACTTTTACATACAAACATTTTTTTTATTTTTTTTTGTCATGGGTGCTAGTGATATTGTTTTTCTTTACAATAGTTAGCATTATAGAATTTATTCTTGATAGAGGATTCAAAACCATCCCATCTCATTTCTTGGCCGATAACATTTGTTGTCTATCAAAGGTGATACAAATTCTCCCACTATAGAAAACCTTCTTTGAGCATTGGAAACTATAAGGAAGAAATGTTCTCTTAATCCATGTATCATCACCATTATTCACAATAATAATCAAGTTACCTCAACTAGTAATCAATTCACAAAACATCCATTTAGTTGTCACCTATCTAAGGTGACAGTGGGATGTAGGTATTCCCATAGTTCTCACCATCTTGAGGATTGGGTCAAGATTTTCCCAACCTATAATCCATGCGATAAGTATAATTCCCTTACGTAGGATGATGTAAAGATGCCAATGTTTGAGTGTTGGAACCAAGGAATATAACTCTTTATCACACGTGTTGTAGTTACATTTTGCAATCAAACTGTTCCAAACTAATATGAAATAATGTCACCTCCTTGTGTAAAAAAAATCCCTACGACATAATATGATCATGCATTAGTCTCCTCAAAGGGATGTTGCAAATCAAGAAAAGCAAGTGCCACTAAAGATGAAAAAGGATGAGAAAAGGGAATCCTTGAATTGTTGAAATACCTTATTTATTGCAACATTCCATGATTAATTCTTAGGATTGGAGATTTGATCAAGTGGTTGAGAATTGTGAGAGAAATTCCAAAGACATATATTTCTTTGTTGTAGGGTATACATATAGTAATTTAACAAAACCTACATACAACAAATATACAATCATGCTTACTAAGAGTAGTGGGGAAATCACTAATAAGGTTTAGGGATGTGGATTCTCAAGGACATGAGGAAAATAGAAGTGGTTAGTAGAATCCAAGATTTATATTAGAAGGTTTAGATTGATTTCATAAGGCACATCTTCTAATAAAATATTCAACATGCTTCTTCTAGTAATATGAAATTGAGTGGCCTCCTTGCTTAATAAAAAAAACTATGGCATAGGAATCAATGTCTATCTCAAAGTCTTGTTGGAAATCAATAAGAGAAACAATTGAAGATGATAAAAAAAAAGGGAATCCTTGAATTTTTGAATTCCCTTAGATGTTGTGACATTACATGATAAATTATTTTGATTGGAGAGATGATGAAATGGTTGAACATTGTGCGAGAAATGTTGAATGAATTTTCTATATAAATTCATTCCACCAAGGATTAATAAACTCTTTATAAATGTAGTATTATAGGGATTGGGCCAATCCCAAAGGACTTTGACCTTGGCTAGATATGCATTCACACTAGCATACTTCATAACAAAACCAAAACAATGAATGGAAGTATGCCCAAATGCCTTCTCATTGTTTCTTGAAATTTATGTTGGTGAATAAGGTCAAGAGCAATATTAACATCTTACATATGATATTATGACCAACTATTTCTATAAACCAATATACCATTCAAATATAAAACTATATATTACCCAAATGTGGGTGAAATATTCCTTTAATGATTCTTATTAAATGTAGTTGAAATATTTTTAATACCAAATGTCATGAGTACTAACCACCAATGTTTCTCACTAAATCCTTTTAGTCAACACAAGCAACCAACCACTACACTATTTATTTTTTATTTTTGAAGGAATATAGAAACTCCATACCATGCTATGGAAACCACCCTTTGCCTAGGAGGCCACCATGAGTTGGGGTAATCTATTTTGCAAATTTTCCTAGGACTTTCACCTAGGCCCACCCATTTTTGTAAGAAAAAGTTGACACGAACACAAGCATGCCAATAGAGATATTTAAACATTAGTGTGGGCAATAACAATAGCTTATTATCATTGACCTGAAAATCCATTGTTGACATAGATCCCATATTTGGTTTTGATATTTTTTCCTAATAATTAGAAGGGTTCATATGTACTCATTGATAAATAAAAGTTAGGTCAATCTTGCTAAGATATTTGGTTCCTTTCTACTAATTTATGATATCATCAGTCTTGGGTAGCGAGTACCAATATTTCACATCGATCTTGTTCAATGCTTTTTAATATTTGCACAATCTCCAATATTATTGTTCTGTTTTGGGTACAAGGATAGCTAGAGTACCACAAGGAGAATTTGTGGTTGGACTAGCCTTACCATATTAAAGAAGCTTTATATATTGGTTCTTGATCTATAAACTATTATGGAATATGTAGAAAAATTGGGAAGTGAAGAACTTGCAATTAGATAAATCTTATGTTGTATTGTGTGGGGAACATGTAGAATTGTAGGTTCTTCAAAAACATATGAATATGAATCTATGCTATCCTGAATATCATAAGTAAGGATATTCCTTGTGTTTTCTTCTTTGGCTTGTTGGACAACAACAAGTACTACTAAGAAATTATGGAGATTGACTAGTTTTATTGTTTGCTTACCAAAAAGTAAAGGAGTGTTGGGCGATGAGAAATAGATGTGAGTTTGTATACTTTACCGATCTAAGTTTATTTCTTCCACATGGAACTTAATAGTATGGATATTCAATACCTCAATATTCCCATGTCATATCTTGACGTATATCTCTAAATTTTGTCAAGTATATTAATAATTATCTAGAATAAGTAATGTTGGTCGAGTCATTGGACAAAGTGTTTTCTAATTAGATTTTTTTGGACATGGTACATGCTCAACGATGATATTTGTATAAAATTCACTTTGACATAGAAATAATTGGGCATAAATCACATTGCGTCAGCATCCGCAGGGACCATCACAATGCTTTGTTTTAATTAAACAATTAGATTCCCCTTGTTCATACTGGTTTTTACAAGGTTAATTAATATTAAACACACACACACACACACACATATGTATGTATGTATGTATGTATGTATGTATGTACGTGTGCATGCATGAATGAATGCATGTATGTATGTATGTATGTATATAATATATATTAACTATATATTAATTAAATTAAAAACAAAAAATAATAAAACATTCTAAAAAAACAAAACAAAAAAACTAAAACTAAAAAAAACTACAAATTTCAAAAAACTAATTCACCCATGCCCATTCACGCAGGAAGCAGAGAGCATCCCTAGGTACATGAGAGAAACCCTATCCGAACGAACCTCGCATGAAGGAGTGGAGACATCGACAAAGGCATATGAACGTGCCTTATTCGACCAAACTCATGCATGAGTGGATATATTCAGGGGTTGCAACTTCCATTTGGAAATCGACAGAGGCAGAGGAGCCCTATCCAGCCAAACCCATGGAGATTCCGTAGAAATAAGTAATGGATCTCCTCTAATTATTGCTAAAAATGGTTGAAAATGTCATTAAGTGTTAAACCTGGGATAATACCTTCCAAACCCTATATTTCTCTATTTCTAAAAATTGAAATTTCAAAATCCTATTTCTTATGCCTTCAATTATTGTTTTTTCGTCCTGAACTTCCTATTTTTTTAATAACCCCTTCACATCATGAAACTAAGGGGGTTAACTATACCTCTCTTTTGATACCCCCTATTGTAATTATATTCTAGTCTAGTGAAGCTTTCTCTGTATACAACCCTACAAACTACATATAATTAGCGTTTAAGTGAAATATGGGGGGTGGATTTGACAAGAGGGAGACTATAAAAGAAACCTCTAGGGAATATAGAAACCATGAGGTAGTAAAGGTGTTTCAACAATATGGTTAGATAGTTTACTTTGAAAAATTGTAGGGATATGATGACATAATAACACTTGAGTTTTCATAGAAGTTTTAGAATGTTAGAGATCGTGAATATATAAAAACAATAAGAGGGATGTAAATGCCACATAAAACTCTAAAAGGGAAATAAAAAGGTCTCAAATATCCCCAAAAATGATCACACCTATCTATACCATTGTATTAGACTTGGAGGAAATTATATATGTACTAAGATCCCATCAGAGACACAAGTAGAGGATAATTTAGTAACCCCATAGATAGATATTTGGATTCATCTCACCTTGAGTGAATTGGAGGTAGAAATGGGTGATTCCCTTAAGTGGAATATCCTAGTAGAGGAAAATAGAATAAAGTTGGAGAAAGTTATAGCAAAGATTAATATATATGACCTAGAATATGGAATTCAAAGGTGACAAAAAAGGTGAATGACGAAAGTGAAGATGAAGAAGAATTGGAAGCCACAACAAAAGAACTAGAAGAGGAGTGCACTTAAAAAAAAAGAATGATAAGAGCCATCAATGTTTTTTGAGGTAAACCAAAACTTTAAACCCCTATGTATGGAGGAATCYTGGACCTTGAAGAATTGATTGACTAGATAGGGGAGATGGAGAAATTATTTGAGTGTTGAATATAATGAGGATATCAAAAAGGTAAGATCATGTAAAGTTTTTAAGAGTAATGCATCTTTGTGGTGGAATAAGTTGGATTTGRATAGACAAATTAAGGGGAATGACAAGATCATAAGATGGGATAAAATGACATTGATAGGTAAACTTTTACATGCATATTACTCTCTAAAGTTATTGAGAAGATTGTAAAATTTGAAGGAGATGGGGATGTTATTAAATGAGTATTCCTAATAATTATATATTTCATTCATTAGTTCAAGAGGAAGTGAATAAATCCCTAAATGTATTGCAAGTATGTAAATGGTCTTTGTTTTTCTATTCAATATGAATTTAATGCGTTGAATATTCATTTAGTGGTAGAGGTTTATCAATTAGACTTAAGTATTGAGGAGAATTTGGGTAGAAAGTAGCATACATTGAATAAGAAAAGAATGAGTGGAAACAAAATTATAGTTAAGAGAGAAGAGAGGTAAAAAGGAAACCAATTCCATCATATTAAATCATATTGTTGGAAGAACATATAATGATGATAGAGGGAAAGGATCAATGAGAGGTAGAAGTACATGTGGAATATTTGAAGAAACGTTTTTTATATGTGGAGGGGATGGACATAGAGAATATGAGTATCCAAAATCATAGAATGAGGTAAGAAGGCAAGAGGAAAGAACATATGTCACTGAAGAAAAGTGAAATCAAAGCATGGAGAAAAATTAATGATGAGAAGAGTATTATTCCATCTAGAGAAGGGTATTGAAAAAGAGCTATACTAGAGGAAGATTATATTTAAGATTAAATTTACATTAAACAAAAATTAAAATGTATCTTTTAATTTGATTGCAAAAGAGCTAGACTAGAGGAAGAGTATCTTTAAGATTAAATTCACTTTAAATGAAAAGTAAAATGTATATTTTAATTTTATTGTAGATGGTGGTAGAAATCAAATATCGTTTCTCCTAAAGTAGTGGAGAAGTTGAATTTGAAGTGTACACAACACCCAAATTTATACAAAGTATGTTTGAAAAAATTTGATAATTAATATAAATACAAAGAAATGGAAAGAAAATAAAGGAGCAAACTTTGAAATTCTATGTACATTCCGTTTGTACGACTATTGTTACATCGTGAAAAGCGATTTCCATATTTTGTCCAATGCTCTCCCACATGGAAATCACATTGAATAAGTGTAAATGCCAAGCATGTCTCTACACAAGACAAACTTCACTCCATTTATTTCCTTGTTAGTTCTTATGTTTCATTACCTTTGATCTACACTTTATCAATTTCATTACACCTACTTCCTCTATTTCCCTCACAATGTGGTACTCCACATCAATATGCTTCTTCTTAGAACTATATTTTGGCTTCTTAGTCATTACTATGGTGCTTTTGCTATCACATTTGATTTCTACACTAGCCTATTTGAGAGCAAGATTGTTTCATAATCTCAATAACCAAAATGAGTCTTTGATAACTTTTGTTGCAACAACATATCGTTCCTTTGAACTAGAAGAGGCAATGATGGTTTTTGTCTTACTCATCAACCTCACTACTCATTGGAACAAAAAAATTACATGTGCACTTGTGGACATTTTATTTTCCACATATCCAACCCAATGTTCATCGACAAACCCATGTAAGTCAAAAATATCATCACCTTGATCTTGATGACTAAGGCAAAGCTGTCGGTTCCTTATACATACCCTAATATTGTTTTAACAACCATCCGATGTTCCTTTCTTGGATAAAACATAAATATTCTCCCTATTCCCACTAAAGAAGGTAGAATTCATTCCCACATGACCTCAAGAGGGTTGATCCTCATTTCCCTATTAACTTGCAAGCCTCCATGTTTAGGGACCAATTGTGAAATAATTCATCAACGAGGGTCAATTGTGCAAGATATGTTGATCATGTTTGTACTCTATGAGACCTCTATTGACCATGATTACTATAATTATGTTGGGTTTTGTGTAATTTATTGATTATGAAATGATTTGTATGATTGAGTGGGTGTTGTATCCTATTTTAGATATGATTTTGATGATTTCATGCATGCCTAAGGCTCCACTAACATATGGTTCAAGAAGGTTGAATTTCAAGGATGCCCTTCACCAACATTGCATGAGAGAAAAGGGGGATTGTGTCCCCCTCATCAATTTCCAAGGATTTACAATCCTAAAATCACCCAAGGAACTTAATCCAGTGTCATATCCATTTAAATCACTAAATGGGAGAGGATAATCTAGAAAACAAATTGATCCATAGAACATAGGTCCGTAATTATAAGGATCCTGAAGACATGAGCCCTTCAATAAAGGATTAATTGAAGGGTAGATTGATGCAATCCTTTTGAATAAGTAGGAGCAACTGTAAAAGGTCTTATTAATTTTGGATGATTAGGAACTAGTTGAGGAATTGATAATATGCATAATGAGGTGAAAGAAGGCATATTTCCCCAATAAAGTGAGAGTCTAGAACTAGAACTAGAGCAGGCTCTTTATGGGTATAAGACTATATGTAATTCTTACCATTTTTAAGCATCATTCAAGGGCCAATATCTAATATTTTCAATTGAAAAGGGAATTTTCTCCTTCTTATGGTTATAGGTGCACCCTAATGCATTTATGGGTATGCAATTTCCCACACCCCACATGCACACCCCCATTCTATTATTATGTGATAATTTAAAATTATTATTGCTAATGTTTTCTTATTTTTTCAAATATTTGATGTTCGTTGTATATGTTCAATCAATTGAAGGTACAACCAAATAGGTACATGTCAGATATTTCTTCCTCGAGTGAGGGAAGCTCGGTACAATAACATGGAAATGCGACTACGCCTAGTAGATTTGATACACGAACAATGACTAGAGGTGAAAAGGTCAGAAAAAAATTCTGTAGATGCATGGATTTTTTTCTTGTCAAAGGAGGATCATGATATTATGATGATGAGAGCATAAGATACATAGAGGTTCCACTCAGGTATAAACATCTATTGAACACATGGGTACTTAAGTGTTACACACAAAAATGTCACACTTGCATTTCGCACCCTAAGTGTCGCAAGTTTCACAAAGTGATGTATGCACCTTGTTAAGTGCCACATGCACTATCACAAGTGTTGTATACACCTTACCAGGTGTCAAATTCATTTTTATAAGTGTCGAAACCCCTTGACACAGTAAAAACAATTGTCACAATCCCTAAGTCATGTTGGAAGAATAAGCCCCATCATTTGATAATCGAAACATACCTTAGAATTTTTTACCATTTTTTAGCATTTTAGAAGAAGGGCGCTCCACTACACATATTGGGGATGTGATAGTGCTTCTATAGAATTGTTAAGGGGGTGCCATGGATCTATGTATATCACTAAGGGGGCACCTGTCTTGTTTGAGAGAAATGGGGGATTCTCTTCCTTTTCCTAAGGGCCAGCTCTTGGTGGATGAGGTTTGTTGTGGTTGAATCCTATACTATGGGATCTATCCTAGGATATAATCCCAACTTAAGGAGCCATATCCTCAACCATTTCCATCATTTCATCATGGTGGTTGTGCCTTTCAAGCTTATATATTGAAGGTATTTCCAAGGTGAAGGGGGAAATATTTCAGGTATCAAACCTTTGACTCTGGAGGAGGCATCTACATTTTGATGTCAAGATTCATGCAAGGGTTGGAAGATGAGAGCTTGGAGAAGTGTTGCATAGTCAATAATGTTTTTTAACTAACTTCTTTGGATTTCCAATTATTATCAAATTGGCATATTCGCTTCAAGTTCATGTTTTATACATTTTCTTATCTATCGTCATTTCAATATTCATAGATAGATCTGATTTATATAATCATCTAGAATAGGATGAATAGTTCCTTTGATAGTATTTGTAGGACTTCAGTTGCATTGAGGAGCTTGGAGATCAATCCTAGGATTGGAGCAACAAGGATGAACATTGCAACGAGGTATGCCACATTCTTCTTCTCTCTTACTTGATTGATTGAGTTAGATGTATAGGGAAAGTAGTAACCACTTGTTCACTTATGTCCTTGGACCAAAGATAGGAGTATTGGTCCAAAGGGGAGATTACCCTGTCCACAAGGTAATATTTCTCACAACACTAAGGAACTCCCTTCGTTGGACACTAACCTCATTGTCAACAATAAGACATATTGCATTGCACCATCCTCTCTGAATGGACTAGGGATATTTTCCATGGATGGAATAATTGTAAAATAAAATATAGTAACTTAATTGATGGACTATGTCGGACCGTGTTACTATTATAGCGATTGGATGTGTTTGGTCCAATACATGCAAAGTATGCAGAGATTTTCACTTGCCACAAATTATACATAACTAATAAAAAACGATAAAAATAAGGGAGGGGCTATATACATTAATGGAAGGCCTAAATCTTATGGAAATATCACAAGGTTTATAAATAGCACATGACCCAGGACAATAAACAAGAAACCAAATTGCATTTATGAGGGACCAGAAGGGAATCATGTAGTCATGTGCACAGTAAAAAGATAGCTCTCGGGGAAGAGTTATTAGTGGATTACCATTTGAATTGAATAGATACATCGACTAATAGTGTGCACGTACTTATGCAACACCTATTTATGCAACCTCTACTTATTGGATTATATTTCTTTTTATCTTTACATTGTAAACAATTAACAATTTTGATTTAGAGTTAATGTGAATTTTATTATTTGTTTTATATAATTTTATTTGAGTGGAAAACAATTTTTTTTTATCTTTAACAATTTTTTAAATATTTCAGGGTTATAATTATATTATAATGTGGCAAGACGATCGTGGAAAAGGCCTAACCACAGAACATGTAAATGATTAAAAATTATGACTTATATTATACACAAATTTTATTATTTGTTTATATAATTTTATTTGTGTGGCGATCAATTATTTCATTTGTTTATATAATTGAAATAACATTTATTTTGTTGAAATATGTGGTCTATGATCCATGATTCTCATGATTCAACCAACAAGGATGACTTGTATTCATCCCTTAGCCCAATATCAAACTTCTGAGGTCAAACAAAGGATACAACTTTTTATGACACAACTTAGGACATATAAGGTAATAACCATAATTTAAAGTGATTTTTTTTTATGTCCTAAGTTCAATTATCAAAGTTTGTTTTTTAAATTTTACATTATCTAAGAAAAAAAAAACATTCTTTCTTATATAGAGTTATTTGGAGCATGTTTAGCCTAACATTGGTAGTAGTGGCATTGCACAAACACCATACATTCATAATGTGGGCCCTCATATACCTGCCAGGATATTTAGTTCTCCATCTTCCACACCTTTAGATGGGAGCCATGACACACACCCCCAGGAAGCCACAAAGCCAAGCTCTGGAGGTGGTGACAAAGATGATCCTAATGATGTGGAATATACAGATTCATTTCCTAGAGCAAGAAATGTTACTAGCATGGAGATGCTTCCTTGCACATTTATGGTCAACAAGGAAGGGATTCCATTAAAGGAAATAAGACTCCCGATTACTTTTTAATATTTTAACCGTTTCATGTTTATCTCAAACATAGAACATCTATATTACTATTTTTAAATTAATGATCATATATTTTTACGTGTAGGAAATGACCATTTTATAGGAAATTGGAGACCAAAACATTGTTGATGTTTAGGCCAACCATATGCACTAGGTGCAATTCCCAAAATTCCAACCTCAAAAAAGCACTTATGGATTATCTTGAAGGCCTCTTCAAAGTAGACACCTTCAATAAAAAAGTGGCCACCTCCTTAGCTGGAAAATATTTGAAATCTACGCAATATGTGTATAGTGTTCATATGAAAAAGAAACCTAGGTATTAGTGTCCTCCCGTGGTTATAGAGAGGAAGTGGAAGGTGCTCATTGACTATGCAAAGGAAGAAATATGAGAAAAAGAAGGAAAAACACCAACTGGTACCCCAAGGTAAATTACATTTTGAATTCAAAACTTTTAATTTTATTTAGATCTAAATATAAGTGTGGTATATAACATACTTGAAACTTTTGATAATAGGTTTCCTGACACTTCGAAGGAAATAAAAGCAAGGAATGACAAAGATGGTAAACACAAGCTAGGATAGGGAGGATACATTAAGTTACATTCATGAATTGTAGGCACCCAGACATCTTAACAATATTATTTTCATCACCTTCCGAATTTTAGGTAATTGCAGCCAATAACATTAAAAATATATACTCTTATGCAATGCAAGGCGATGACTTCGGAACCAAAACCACAGAGGAAGACCCCTCCAGATTAGTTATAGGTATGGATATCAAGTTGTCATCAAACCTAGGAATAACATGGGGTAGACCCAAAGATACAGTTTGTAGGATAAGGTAAATAAAAATCAATCCACATTAACCTTTCATTACTTATAAAATACATTCATGTTTGATATCGTCCATAAATTTAATGTCTTTGTTTTAATTATGGGAGCAACACTATAAACAAGACGATTTGTATTGAATATCAATGCATTGATAATGAAACATCACCATAGGATGGTGCTCACGAGCATCCCCATTCTAGTGGGGTGCAACCCCATGGTGTTTCTATGACTGAGGCCCTTGACGGTAATATGGTTGTATATTAATCATATACTTAATAATTTCATAATTATCAATTTTGTACTTCTATTTTTTTTTACTTATGAATTTATGATTGTGTCCTTATAAAWTTTTTGGTGTCAATGGAAGATGATTTCATACTTTAGGATCCTTCACCTGAATAGGAGTACAGGGTGAAAACGATTCCAACGATGCTAACTATTGAACCAGGTAAATAATTACATTGTAGAGGTTTTTTTTAATATTACTAAACTACTTCAATGATATTTATAAATTGTCCATATAAATTTAATATTTTTTGTTTTTGTAGGGGATTCCCTCTCACAATGGCTTGCACAATGTCGGTACAAGACGAGGCGTGTTCTCATGCATGAGAGGATTCAAGCAGAATCATCTACTGAAGAGCCCCCCAGAAAATGAAGACGTGGATTTTGACGATTTACTTAAGAACTGGAAAGCACATAATAAGAGGCCTAAAAACAAATGATGATGTTTAATATTATTATAAGACAGATCGATGTACATATAGCTAGTATAGTTGGAACATTTTTTGGATGATAAAACTCATATATAAAAACCTTTTTTTATAACATATTCCTTTGAATGAACTTTTGCATACTTTTTGTTGCATTTCCTTTGAATGAGTTATTACATACTTTCTCGTACTTATGTTAGTAAAATATGAAATATAGATGGTTAGTAAAATATGGATAGAGAGATAAAACAAATCCAATTATATTAATTTGTAATACTTATGTTCAAAGCATAAGGAAATAAAACAACTTTGTACTTCTTTTATCTTAGCTTTCTTACTTAGATTTACAAACACTTTTGATTGATTTTGAACATTTTTAATGCATATTTTCTATTAGAATATAGAATGGGTATTGGGGAATTGAGAGTGATGTGAGGGGGGAGGGGCCATATGAGATTCCACCTTCACGTGGTTGGTTAAATAGAGAATAATTTATTGGAGCCATTTAATCTTGGATCAAACCTCCCTCGATCCAACAAAGAAACAACATAGTCAATGTTGACTTTGTTGTTTCTCCTTCAGATTGAGGGAGGTTTTCTCCAAGTTTAGATGGCTCCAATAAATTATTCTTGAAACCAAGAGGAGTTTATTCAAGAGTTATATATATATATATATATCCATGTTTGAATCTAGGATGATGAGGGGATTTTCCAAAAAACAAGGCTTATAAGGTGCTTGGAAGAACTGTCAAGCTATGTTTTGATATTCTCATAAAAATGCATCTTAGAGTAAAACCTGCTACCAATATGAGTTTTATTCATTTTATAGATATTTATGGAGGTTGAATGACTTGGCACTACATATATTAGACAAACATACTGATGGATGAGCTACGATCAGGGGATGTATGTTATCCAAATCATTTACTGACTAAATAATGATGTATAATTGGAATTTCTATGCTTCTTATAATGAGGTTCTCATCATTAAATAAGGATTTGATACAATATGGATTATTTTTCATTGATATAGTTTAATCACTAATGAATTGGTAACACCCATAACATTGGATAGAATGTGATCCCTATCCAATTGTAAAAATACCCATGATTTCTCTCTGTCTTAATAGAAGAACATTGGTAATGATAGTGCAATTTATTTAAAAATCAAAGTTGATTCCATAATATCCAACAACAATCAACCTACTAGCTTCCTAGAATGTCTTGTATAAATAATTGGTGTGGGGTAATCATTGTGCAACATGTTTCATTGTTAGTCTTGGATATTCACCAGTATTGAGGTATCTAATTAAATCACGTAAGTTGGAAAGAAGGTCACTCAATTTTTCCCTGCAATGAAATAGCTCATGTATCCACATTTATGCACAAAAGCATCATATCACATGACATGTATTTGGAATGGAAATATTCCTAGTGCTAAAGAAAAAAAATACATTATCTCAGGTAGTCTTTGGTTATAGTAATTTCTCAAAATGATGTATGAAACATGCTTTGGTTATATTAATTTTTCATTTAACCTATTATTGTATTTGACAAATGAAGGTATGAAGGGAGGTCACCTCCATGATCCATAATACATTTATGACAAGTTATATGCTACCCATGTTTTTCTATCCTTGTTTTGGTTGTTTTTGACGTGTCTGGGAGCCTACGGAAAACAACCAAGGAAATGATAGAAAACATGGACAACACATGAATCTTCTGAAATATTAATGGACAACTTAATGGAGAAGATTGGGCATGGAACAACTTAATGGTGAAGATTGGACATGGAACAACCTGAACACACTTTGTTGGGTAATTGGCTCTATTTCAGATTCTATGATGGAGGACCAGGTATACTATGTTTTCCGCAAATGTCATTTCTATAGTTATAATAAGAAAATAGCACAACAATAGAGTTAAACAAATTTATATATATGTATTTTTTGTGTATTTTAAACAAAGTTTTATATATGTATTTTCTTGCTAGTTTGGTCTTCAAAATTATTTGTATTATTTTCTTCACATTTTTTAATGGTCATACAACAACACTTTTCACCTCATCTTTTCACTATTTTCTTAGATGAAAACACCCTTGTCATAAAGTACACCCAAGTCAAAAATATTTTCACCTGATATGTTCCTCTTCATATACCCCACTACTGGCCCCATTGTCTTTATTCCATAATTCATTCATCAATATCTCCCTCTCATCCTAAGATTGGTGCCATTAATATATATTATTCAATCTATTGCATCCACACTAAGTTTTCTCCTCTAGACCATGTCACCTTGTCATAATTCTCCTTTAGAACAAATTAAGACACCTCATGCATGTTGCACTCCTATACTAATCCAAATATTACATTATTTATTTCAAACTCAATTCATGATCCAACCTCTAGAGATTTCGTTGAACTTATCGATCTCACTTCTTATGTATGATGGTATCATGAGGGTAAATACCTCAATTCATGGATTCATAGTTTGAAATCCTTCTTCAAATGTAATATACTAGATATAAAAAGTATGAAGAACATAAATAAAATGCTAGAAATGGAAGAATAACAACAATATAACCAGAACAATCACCACACTAACACTGAAATGATATAATAATAACAACAAAAATAGCGCTTTGATTCTGAGAGCAATGTTCACGGGCCTCTTCGAGGGGGAAACCTCCATTCAAGCATAGCTCTATTACAATAATATCCAAGCTAGGGTTCTCATACCCTCGACTCCTATTTATACTAAATATGTCTATCAAAAGAAGCATCTAGAGGAAGATCCTTCTAGAAGTGGAAGCTTCTATTAGGTCTTCTTACATTCGACTTATTCTATTTTATTTCAAGGCCTTATTAATGTTGACCTTTATTACATCCGAATATATTGTTCTACCTATGTGCGGGTTAGGACCCTAACATGTCCTCCCCCTTAAAAACAACCTTGTCCTCAAGGCTTGAGATGTGGAAATTGTTGTAGAATGGTAGCTGGTTCCACTGGACTAACACTTCCTTGATGGTTTTCTGTTGCAGGCGACGCTCATGCTGGTCCAAAAATGCTTGTGGTTGTAGCCAAATGGATCCTTCTTCATCTAACTCGGGAAGGTTGGTTTGAATTTGGCACTTAGTTCCAATCACCTTCTTTAAGAATCAAACATGAAAAATAGGATGTAGCTTAAAATGACTGGGCAAAGCTAACTGATAGGCCACCTATCCCACACACTTGAGAACGGTATAAGGACCATAAAATTTGGGCGCTAGCTTCTGATAATGACTGTCCTTGATGGAATTTTTCTTGTAAGGTTGCAGTCGAAGAAACACCTGATCCCCTTCTACAAATTGACATTCAGAGCCACCTTGATATGCTTGTTTCTTCATGTGATTCTGTGCCATGACCAAATTCTCTTTGAGGGTGTGAAGAATAGCTTCTCGAACTGTAATCATTTTTTCAACTGCCTGGACCTTCGAGACACCAGGTAAGTATGAGAGAACTGAAGGTGGATTTTGTCCATATACCTCTTTAAAAGGAGTCATGCGTGTAGCTGTATGGTATGAAGTGTTGTACCACCATTCATCTAGGGGTAACTATTGAGCCCACTAATTTTGTGTTTCCGAGGCAAAACACCTCAAATATGTTTCCAAACACTTGTTGACAACTTATGTTTGACCATTAGTATAGGGATGATAAGCTATGTTGAGATGCAATTGGGTGCCTTGTAGCTTGAACAGTTCTTGCCAAAAATTGCTGGTGAAAGTTGGGTCGTGATAAAAAACAATAGAATGCGGCATGCCATGAAGCTTGAAGACATGATCCATGAAAAGTTGAGCCACCATGGATGTTGTAAATGGGTGTTGAAGAGAACATAAATGAGCATACTTGGAAAGGTGATCAACAACCACCATGATGACTAATTTATTTCCTGATTTGGGTAAGCATGTAATAAAATCCATAGAGATATCCCTCCAAATAGCAGGTGGAATCAAAAGCGGTTGTAGTGTGCCTAGAGATTTGACTTTTTCACCCTTGTTGCATTGACACACATCACATTAAATGAAAAAATTACGAATGTCTTGTTTCATACCATCCCAGAAAAACAAATGTTTGACCTTGTCATAGGTTTTGGTAAACCTGAAGTGCCCAACAGTAGATGTAGCATGAAGCTCATAAAGTACCATGGATTTAAGTTTTGATTGTTTACTTAAATACAAATGGCCTTTATATCGAATATCATCATGGAGCTAAGAGTACCCTGGGGAAGCTGGAGCATTGGAATGCATTTTTTGGATTAGATGCAAACTTTTGGGATCATGTAGCCATTCCTGGTGAACAAATTGGAGCCAATATGGTACAATGAAGGAAAGAGAAAAAAGGGATCCGTCATCTTCATATTTTCAGGAAAGTTCATTCACAACCACATTGTATTTTCCCTTCTTGTAAATGATCTCATAATCATATCCAAAGAGATTTGTCACCCATTTTTGTTGCTCTAGGGAGGAGATGCGTTGTTCCAGAAAATACTTGAGGATTTGATGGTCTGTCTTAATTTGGAAGCGTTTCCCCAATAGATAAGGGAACCATAGATCAATGACATGCAGAATAGGAAACCTTTCCTTTTCATAGATTGATTTGATCAGATTTCTTTCAGACAATTGTTTGCTGGTAAAGGCCAAAGGCCAACCCTCTTGCATAAGGACAACACCAATTCCTTTCCATGAAGCATCACATTCCAAGACAAAGGTCTTTGTGAAATTAGGAAGGGCCAGGAATGGAGGGGTGCACATGGCCATATTCAAGGTTTGAAAATCTTGAGCAGCTACTGGAGTCCAAGTGAAAGAGTTATTTTTAGGAGTGCAGTGAGAGATGCTGCAATCTTTCCATAATTCTTAACAAACTTGCGATAATAACTTGTTAAGCCCAGAAATCCATGTAAGCTTTTGAGAGTCTTTGGGTGAGGCCAGTCTTTCATAGCTTAAATCTTTTTAGGATCCACCTTGATGCCGTCCTTTCCAACTAGATGACCCAATTACTCAACATTTGAGGAGCCAAAATCACATTTAGACTATTTCAGGAAACATTGGTGCTGAGAGAGTAGATGGAGAACTCGATTCACATGAGAAATATGGTATGTCCAGGTTTTTATATAGATGAGAATATCATCAAAGAAAACTAAGATAAAATGACGGAGAAAAGGACGGAAGACATGATTCATGAGGCTTTGGAAGGTGGAGGGGGCATTACACAAGCCAAAGGGAATGACCAAAAACTCATAGTGGCCCTCATTAGTTCTAAAGGAAGTCTCAGGAATGCCTGCCTCTTTCATACATATCTGGTGGTAGCCAAAATGAAGATCAAGTTTAGTAAAGAACTGGGCGCCACTCAATTCATCCAAGAGGTCATCAATGATAGGAATGGAAAATTTGTCTTTAATAGTAAGTTTGTTGAGGGCATGGAAGTCAGGACACATTCTCCAAGAACCTTATTTCTTCAGGATCATGACCACAAGATAATAGTAGGGGCTCTTACTAGAGTGGATAATGCCTGCGTTAAGGAGTTCCTGGACAATTTTCTCAATTTCATTTTTTTGGGAAAAGGGGTGACGATACAAGCAAATATTGGGAGGATGGATTACTGGTACAAGGGGAATGGAATGATCATGAACACCATGGGAAGGAGGGATTCCATGGGGAGTGGAAAATACCACTTGATTTTTAGAAAGGATGGATTGGAGGTCTTTAGGCATCAAGGGTGTCTCTGTTTCTTGTATGGCATGGAGTTGGGCAATAACACCAGAATGACCTTTTTTGAGCATCTTTTCCATGCTATGGGAACTAATGATCGCAAGTGAACCAGTGGTGATGCCTTGGAACTTATATTGTTGGCCCTCCTGGTCGAATTGCATGGTTAATTCCTTAAAATCCATGAGAATGGGACCCAAAGTCCTTAGCCAGTCTGCACCCAACACAATGTCACAACCGCCCATGTCAATATCAAACATATGAGATTTCAGGTGGTAGTCACCAATTTGGAGACACACATTTTCACAACGCCCTCCACATTTCATAGAGCCACCATTGGCAATCATGATTTGGAAATTATTGACTGCATGGATGTAGCAATGAGTTTCTTGGGCAATGCGATGATGAATAAAATTATGGGTTCTTCCACTATCAACCAGAATGATGACCTTCTTATGCTTGATGTAACCTATTAGCTTGAGGGTTTGGGAAGTAGAGAAGCCAGTGAGAGAATTTATGGAAATGATTGGTTCTACTTCGGGAGGGTTTGAGAGAGGGGTTTTGTTAGTGGTTTCAGGTGACTCAGATACAAGGGGAGTTTCAACATCTTCTTCCGAAACATCCTCCGAGATGGACATAAAAATCTTTTGTTCCTTACACTTGTGGTCTGGGAAATATTTTTCATCAAAATTATAACAAAGGCCTTTGAGTTGGTGTTCATCCATTTCATCCCTAGTCAATTTTTGGATCTTTAGTGGAGCGGAGGGGGTAGTGGGATTTATTGGTTTAGTGCGAGGGATAAAGGAGGGTTTTTGGTTTTTAGAAGATACAACCTGTTGTGGTTATTTATCTCTTTTAGTAGCCTCCACCCAAGTATGAGGCCGAGCCATGAGGACATGGGCCCAAATCTCATCCTTGAGGTCACTAATAAAACACTCTCAGAAAAAGGCATCAGACATGCCCTCTGTCCAAAAATCCAAGCGCTCAAAAGAAGCTACAAAGTCTTCTACTGTGCCTGATTGTTTCAACTTTATCAAATGGACCAAATGATTGGTGTCAGTGTCAAAGTGTTCATAAATCTCTGCCACAAAGTGTGTCCAAGAAATATACCCTTGATGGGAATTTTTTCTCCATTACCACCATTGCCAACGTTCTTGATCTAGATGGAGAACACCATACCAGAGTTTGGCCAATTAATCTATAATTCCATATAAAGAGAAATAATGTTCCATTTGGGTTACCCAACCAGTGGGATCCTAGCCATCAAATTTGGTCACATCCACCCATGGAAGGCATAGGTCATGTTGAAAGTGATGGTGCTGAAAGTTATGGGAATGAGAGGAATTTTCAGCTTCAGTATGTGGAGGTGGGTCAAATAAAGGGTTATCTGTAGGGATATGCAGCTTGGTGCAGAGCGTTGAAATGAAAGATTCAAGATACGTAGTTAGGTCTTGTTTGATTTCCTCCATTGAGGACTGCATGGTTGTATTGATGGTGGCAACATTGGCAATGAGTTGTTTCACTTCTTGTTGGGTCTCGGTGAAATTAGATTGCAAGGTATTGAAGCGAGCTTCCTGATCTTGGCTATGGGTATGGGCCATGATGACGAGGGAACCTAAATGGGGCAGATGGGGTCAAAAATTTTTGTTGAAAAATGATATGTATGAATGTGATAAGGCGGAAGAGGTGAATCCAATGGAATAGGTCTCAATTAATGGTGAAAAAATTTCCAGACTTTGTTTTTTTTTTTACACCTGTGGAGTTATACTCCGGTCTGAAGAATACTACAGTGATGAAATTCCCAAATGATTAACCATGAAGAAATGTGTAATGTGCTACCACTCAAAGGGGAACGACAGGGGTTACAAGGATGGACAACAGATGTGTGCTTATGTGCCACTTGTATTTCGTGTGTGTATGAATCCCTCAACCATGGGTTTATGCACGTAATGATAGATCTTTGTGGATTAAAGACACTAGAATATGTCTCTACCCTGAAAAAAAAATTTAACCCACAATTTCTGCTGAGGAAAGTGCTCTGATACCACTTGTAATATATCAGATATAAAAGGTAAGCAGAATAGAAATAAAATGCTAGAAATGGAATAATAACAATAATATAACCATAACAATCACCACAATAACACTTAAATGATATAAGAATAACAACATAAATAACACTTTGATTCCGAGAGCAATGTTCATGGGCCTCTTTGAGGGGGAAACCTCCAATCGAGCAAATATCTACTACAATAATATCCAAGATAGAGTTCTCATACCCTTGAATCGTATTTATACTAAATATGTCTATCAAAAGAAGCATCTAGAGGAAGATCCTTCTAGAAGTGGAAGATTATATTAGGTCTTCTTACATTCAACTTATTCTATTTTATTGCAAGGCCTTATTAATCTTGACCTTTATTACATCCGAATATATTGTTCTACCTATGTGTGGGTTAGGATCCTAACATCAAATTACACCCTAAACTATCTAAGACTAACTATTTTAACTTTGCATAAAATCACTTAGAAGGTTTAGAATTGGATTGGTGGTGGACTTAGTTGGACATAATTGCACTTTTTAATAACCCAACTGATCTCCCACCCAACCAAATTGTTTCTTAGATAGGAATTTTTCAAGCACTCCACAATTGTTTTTACCCTCATATCTATAGAAAATATTTAATGTGTCACTGGGTTAAACCTTGACAAGCTCCAATACAGTTGGTTAAACAATACATTTCTTTCTTCACCAAGCTCTGGCTCCATCTCCACATCACTACCACTAAAAAATACTCATCCTTAAGTTCAAATCCATTTTATTATATTATTTTCATCATGAAGTGGAATTTTTTAAGAGCCTCATGTTGCACAAGGATTTTCTCCTTTCCTTGAAAATGGAAAGTAAGATAGCCACCATGTTCCCCTTACCTTCCCCTAGTCATTCTCCGTCTTCCTCCCACTCTAGCTATCGATGCCACCATCACTATATCTCTTCCCATTCCTTTGTAGAATTTTTTTAATTCAATAGAAATACCACACTCACACCTAACACACCTGACCTATGAACCATTATCCTCAAATGAATACCTCACCAAAATGGGAATTAGATCTACATCATATATTAGAGATACATGGATGTTGATGAGATCCTTAGGACTGATTGCCTCATCTCTAATGCATAAATGGGTGAGTATCTCCTCCTCTCTTATCATGATGATAAAATATTCCAAAGATGCTCTAACTGGATTCCTTTCCAAGGTATCACAAAGTAACATATTTATCAGGACATGGTGGGCCAAGGACTCTTCCTTTTCCTCCTTCACCATAGTGCTCATCTCTATTGAGGAGTAGAGTAAGAAAAATGTAATACTGAGGTTTTCCTTAGGCCTTTGGTGAAATACCTTACTTAACTATTGAAGGAATATAAAGTGATATAAATACAACATACTTAACATTACTTCACATGTAGGATGTTGTGGTTGTAGAAATAAAAGTAGTGTTGTTGTCAAAAGTCCTAGAAATTTGAAGTGCTAGAATAGGTATGTTGGAAAGACATAAAATTTATATCTTATAAGAAACAACTGTTGTTTGCAAACATGTATTAGATATGTGCTGGTGTTAGTGGATCCTATTATTTGGAACAAGAGGCTTATGCCATGGATATGTTGGAATATATGCTAGAAATTTTATTAGTGTAACAACTAAGAGCATTAAGGGAAGGAAGGCTCGAGGAGTATGCATTACACAATTACATTTTTTTTTAAACACTTAAAGTGCAATTTATAGGTCCATCCCATGTCTATTTTTAATACATTTTCCCTTCCAAGACAAAATTTTCCTAAGGAACTTAATACGTTTTGATGACTAATGTGGATTTTATGACCTCTGGTTATCTAATAAGATATGATTTACTTGATTCGAATATGAATGTGATATATGATTGATATTGAACTATTTTTTCATGATTTTTGTGTCTTTTGCATATGCGAACTAATGTTGTTTCCAAGTAGGACAATAATGTAGCCTTGGTGAATGGATTTTATCCACAAGTCAAGATGATATCATTCACCTATTAATCCAAACCACCTTGCTAGATGAATGAGAAATTTTAGGAATAATGTCCCTTAACAATCATCAAATATGTCATCAGTTAGAGTCGGGCATAATGACTTTAGTCAATTCGTTGTGTTTTTGTTATAGGGGATTAAAATTGAATAAGATGGGAAACAATCCCTTGATACATCTTGCATAGATTTAGGAAGTCAAGGGACAAATCACACCAATGAAGGGATTAATTGAATGGGTTAGATATAACTCTTCTAGTACAAATAGAGCATAGTTGATAGAGTAGAATATAGAATTTTTTAAAGAGAGCTAGAGCCAATGATAGGTAATTTTCACTTGTGGATTCATATCTTCAATTAGGGGGTGGCCTCTATTGTAGAGATATTAAGTGCCATTAGCTGCATTAGTAGAAACATCACCCATGTAGGCTCACAAGGAGGATGTTGGGAAGTTGTGAATTCACTGTTATGAGCATATAATATGTGCAGTATCAGAAGAGGGCCCAAAAGGAATAAATACCATATTTTATTAAGTGCAATGAGGAATTCAACCTCACCAAGTATGCATAAAAGAAAACAATGCCCCAGAAAACAAGGTTTACTCACTGTAAAAAAAAATATGACATAAATATGTGCATGTATGTCTACCCCTCAAATTTGTAATGTGTTGAACCAACATATCTTTTTGTTTAAAAGTCTCTAAATCACCTACAAATTACTTATTATAAGAGACATTACAACAAATATGTATATATCAAATATGCAGCTAGAAGAAAATTCAACCTCTTGTGTTTATGAAACAAAAAATTCAACCAAGGAATGTCAGTGAACTCAACCCAAGGGGAGTTAAAGGAGGAGGATATTGTGCACTAGCTGTTTGAGTACATGGAAATACAAAATCATGATTCTGTTCCATCAAATGTAGGCCTGGAAGAGATGGGTTATTATGTATGACAAGTGGCATACACAACAAACCCATTGGGACTACTCTATATGCCAAGTGGCATAGAGAGCATCCCATTGGGTCCATTGTGTATGCCAATTTGCATACACAACAAGCCCAATGGGTTGCTCGCCTACTGTGTATGCCAATTGGCATACAAAGCAACCCGAATGGTTCTGATGTGTATGCCACTTGGCATACACAACAACCTATTGGGTCTGATGTGTATGCCATTGATGTAGGC
>SNQJ01S0065313.1:43500-68215 GCA_010110895.2 Picea sitchensis | reverse complement strand
GAGGGGTTTTGTTAGTGGTTTCAGGTGACTCAGATACAAGGGGAGTTTCAACATCTTCTTCCGAAACATCCTCCGAGATGGACATAAAAATCTTTTGTTCCTTACACTTGTGGTCTGGGAAATATTTTTCATCAAAATTATAACAAAGGCCTTTGAGTTGGTGTTCATCCATTTCATCCCTAGTCAATTTTTGGATCTTTAGTGGAGCGGAGGGGGTAGTGGGATTTATTGGTTTAGTGCGAGGGATAAAGGAGGGTTTTTGGTTTTTAGAAGATACAACCTGTTGTGGTTATTTATCTCTTTTAGTAGCCTCCACCCAAGTATGAGGCCGAGCCATGAGGACATGGGCCCAAATCTCATCCTTGAGGTCACTAATAAAACACTCTCAGAAAAAGGCATCAGACATGCCCTCTGTCCAAAAATCCAAGCGCTCAAAAGAAGCTACAAAGTCTTCTACTGTGCCTGATTGTTTCAACTTTATCAAATGGACCAAATGATTGGTGTCAGTGTCAAAGTGTTCATAAATCTCTGCCACAAAGTGTGTCCAAGAAATATACCCTTGATGGGAATTTTTTCTCCATTACCACCATTGCCAACGTTCTTGATCTAGATGGAGAACACCATACCAGAGTTTGGCCAATTAATCTATAATTCCATATAAAGAGAAATAATGTTCCATTTGGGTTACCCAACCAGTGGGATCCTAGCCATCAAATTTGGTCACATCCACCCATGGAAGGCATAGGTCATGTTGAAAGTGATGGTGCTGAAAGTTATGGGAATGAGAGGAATTTTCAGCTTCAGTATGTGGAGGTGGGTCAAATAAAGGGTTATCTGTAGGGATATGCAGCTTGGTGCAGAGCGTTGAAATGAAAGATTCAAGATACGTAGTTAGGTCTTGTTTGATTTCCTCCATTGAGGACTGCATGGTTGTATTGATGGTGGCAACATTGGCAATGAGTTGTTTCACTTCTTGTTGGGTCTCGGTGAAATTAGATTGCAAGGTATTGAAGCGAGCTTCCTGATCTTGGCTATGGGTATGGGCCATGATGACGAGGGAACCTAAATGGGGCAGATGGGGTCAAAAATTTTTGTTGAAAAATGATATGTATGAATGTGATAAGGCGGAAGAGGTGAATCCAATGGAATAGGTCTCAATTAATGGTGAAAAAATTTCCAGACTTTGTTTTTTTTTTTACACCTGTGGAGTTATACTCCGGTCTGAAGAATACTACAGTGATGAAATTCCCAAATGATTAACCATGAAGAAATGTGTAATGTGCTACCACTCAAAGGGGAACGACAGGGGTTACAAGGATGGACAACAGATGTGTGCTTATGTGCCACTTGTATTTCGTGTGTGTATGAATCCCTCAACCATGGGTTTATGCACGTAATGATAGATCTTTGTGGATTAAAGACACTAGAATATGTCTCTACCCTGAAAAAAAAATTTAACCCACAATTTCTGCTGAGGAAAGTGCTCTGATACCACTTGTAATATATCAGATATAAAAGGTAAGCAGAATAGAAATAAAATGCTAGAAATGGAATAATAACAATAATATAACCATAACAATCACCACAATAACACTTAAATGATATAAGAATAACAACATAAATAACACTTTGATTCCGAGAGCAATGTTCATGGGCCTCTTTGAGGGGGAAACCTCCAATCGAGCAAATATCTACTACAATAATATCCAAGATAGAGTTCTCATACCCTTGAATCGTATTTATACTAAATATGTCTATCAAAAGAAGCATCTAGAGGAAGATCCTTCTAGAAGTGGAAGATTATATTAGGTCTTCTTACATTCAACTTATTCTATTTTATTGCAAGGCCTTATTAATCTTGACCTTTATTACATCCGAATATATTGTTCTACCTATGTGTGGGTTAGGATCCTAACATCAAATTACACCCTAAACTATCTAAGACTAACTATTTTAACTTTGCATAAAATCACTTAGAAGGTTTAGAATTGGATTGGTGGTGGACTTAGTTGGACATAATTGCACTTTTTAATAACCCAACTGATCTCCCACCCAACCAAATTGTTTCTTAGATAGGAATTTTTCAAGCACTCCACAATTGTTTTTACCCTCATATCTATAGAAAATATTTAATGTGTCACTGGGTTAAACCTTGACAAGCTCCAATACAGTTGGTTAAACAATACATTTCTTTCTTCACCAAGCTCTGGCTCCATCTCCACATCACTACCACTAAAAAATACTCATCCTTAAGTTCAAATCCATTTTATTATATTATTTTCATCATGAAGTGGAATTTTTTAAGAGCCTCATGTTGCACAAGGATTTTCTCCTTTCCTTGAAAATGGAAAGTAAGATAGCCACCATGTTCCCCTTACCTTCCCCTAGTCATTCTCCGTCTTCCTCCCACTCTAGCTATCGATGCCACCATCACTATATCTCTTCCCATTCCTTTGTAGAATTTTTTTAATTCAATAGAAATACCACACTCACACCTAACACACCTGACCTATGAACCATTATCCTCAAATGAATACCTCACCAAAATGGGAATTAGATCTACATCATATATTAGAGATACATGGATGTTGATGAGATCCTTAGGACTGATTGCCTCATCTCTAATGCATAAATGGGTGAGTATCTCCTCCTCTCTTATCATGATGATAAAATATTCCAAAGATGCTCTAACTGGATTCCTTTCCAAGGTATCACAAAGTAACATATTTATCAGGACATGGTGGGCCAAGGACTCTTCCTTTTCCTCCTTCACCATAGTGCTCATCTCTATTGAGGAGTAGAGTAAGAAAAATGTAATACTGAGGTTTTCCTTAGGCCTTTGGTGAAATACCTTACTTAACTATTGAAGGAATATAAAGTGATATAAATACAACATACTTAACATTACTTCACATGTAGGATGTTGTGGTTGTAGAAATAAAAGTAGTGTTGTTGTCAAAAGTCCTAGAAATTTGAAGTGCTAGAATAGGTATGTTGGAAAGACATAAAATTTATATCTTATAAGAAACAACTGTTGTTTGCAAACATGTATTAGATATGTGCTGGTGTTAGTGGATCCTATTATTTGGAACAAGAGGCTTATGCCATGGATATGTTGGAATATATGCTAGAAATTTTATTAGTGTAACAACTAAGAGCATTAAGGGAAGGAAGGCTCGAGGAGTATGCATTACACAATTACATTTTTTTTTAAACACTTAAAGTGCAATTTATAGGTCCATCCCATGTCTATTTTTAATACATTTTCCCTTCCAAGACAAAATTTTCCTAAGGAACTTAATACGTTTTGATGACTAATGTGGATTTTATGACCTCTGGTTATCTAATAAGATATGATTTACTTGATTCGAATATGAATGTGATATATGATTGATATTGAACTATTTTTTCATGATTTTTGTGTCTTTTGCATATGCGAACTAATGTTGTTTCCAAGTAGGACAATAATGTAGCCTTGGTGAATGGATTTTATCCACAAGTCAAGATGATATCATTCACCTATTAATCCAAACCACCTTGCTAGATGAATGAGAAATTTTAGGAATAATGTCCCTTAACAATCATCAAATATGTCATCAGTTAGAGTCGGGCATAATGACTTTAGTCAATTCGTTGTGTTTTTGTTATAGGGGATTAAAATTGAATAAGATGGGAAACAATCCCTTGATACATCTTGCATAGATTTAGGAAGTCAAGGGACAAATCACACCAATGAAGGGATTAATTGAATGGGTTAGATATAACTCTTCTAGTACAAATAGAGCATAGTTGATAGAGTAGAATATAGAATTTTTTAAAGAGAGCTAGAGCCAATGATAGGTAATTTTCACTTGTGGATTCATATCTTCAATTAGGGGGTGGCCTCTATTGTAGAGATATTAAGTGCCATTAGCTGCATTAGTAGAAACATCACCCATGTAGGCTCACAAGGAGGATGTTGGGAAGTTGTGAATTCACTGTTATGAGCATATAATATGTGCAGTATCAGAAGAGGGCCCAAAAGGAATAAATACCATATTTTATTAAGTGCAATGAGGAATTCAACCTCACCAAGTATGCATAAAAGAAAACAATGCCCCAGAAAACAAGGTTTACTCACTGTAAAAAAAAATATGACATAAATATGTGCATGTATGTCTACCCCTCAAATTTGTAATGTGTTGAACCAACATATCTTTTTGTTTAAAAGTCTCTAAATCACCTACAAATTACTTATTATAAGAGACATTACAACAAATATGTATATATCAAATATGCAGCTAGAAGAAAATTCAACCTCTTGTGTTTATGAAACAAAAAATTCAACCAAGGAATGTCAGTGAACTCAACCCAAGGGGAGTTAAAGGAGGAGGATATTGTGCACTAGCTGTTTGAGTACATGGAAATACAAAATCATGATTCTGTTCCATCAAATGTAGGCCTGGAAGAGATGGGTTATTATGTATGACAAGTGGCATACACAACAAACCCATTGGGACTACTCTATATGCCAAGTGGCATAGAGAGCATCCCATTGGGTCCATTGTGTATGCCAATTTGCATACACAACAAGCCCAATGGGTTGCTCGCCTACTGTGTATGCCAATTGGCATACAAAGCAACCCGAATGGTTCTGATGTGTATGCCACTTGGCATACACAACAACCTATTGGGTCTGATGTGTATGCCATTGATGTAGGCATGTGTGATATATATATATATTCCCATTACGATCCAATAAAATTAAATGAATATTTGTTTTTCAAATTCTTATTTCATTTATAGTTTTTGAAAGAAATTTCATGAGGAGATATATGGGTGAGCCTAACATATTTACAAACAGTCTCAAGAAACACTCTCCTTGTGGATTTTAGGTAATCCATAGATCCCTAGCATTAGTATGCTTTTGGGTTTCCAACTCTTTTTCATGTCATTATCAAGTGAGGAGGCTTCAATGGCCTTTTGGGTCCCATAATAGTTTTTATTGTCAATACTTTAAAGAAAGGTATCTTATTATTTTTCGACTTCCATGGTGAATTTATGTGTTTTGATAGGCTATTAAGATGTACCAAGAAGTCCTTCAACCTATCTTATGCACGGGACAATATTATAGTTATATTATCGAAAAACCATTTCCACCAAATTGGTTTAATTGGGAATCTATTGATGGATTCTTCCTCAATTTTTTGTTAAGACAACCACCAAAAGTACAATGGTGATATCTAGTAGTCCAATCAATATATCAAAATGGATGCCAAGCATATCCAAAAAATAAAATTTTGCCATAAAGGTAGTGCTTGCTACTTGAATTTTTTTTTAAGAATTAAATGATATTTCCAATTGAGCAATGCAGGGTGTCATATCAAGCAGTTATCAATATAGTGCCCACATTAGAAATAATGATCATTATCCTCAGTGAAATGGCCATCCTTTTGTGACAAGATCAAGATAATTGAGAATTTAATTCCATCTATCATTTCCCTATGCATTCTCAATGGGATGTCTAGTTCATAGATGGATAAAAACCTCCTCTAGAATTTATTTATAGGTTATTTCTTTTAGATACTCTACAATCAAGAATATGGATCCCAGATGGTGGGAGATTGCCATTATCTAGGCTAAAAGCATGTAGAAATTTTTTGACCTCCAGATATCAAGATTTTTGGTACTTTTGATTGACCATATAGATATTAGATTGGATCACAGGAAAATGATACCTCTACTTACTAAAACCATAATGATCTAAGAAACAATGTTGATGCAACAAGATAAAAATCCGAAACAACAATTTGGTGATAAGATGCTAAAGCCCAAATTCTAAAAAAATAATAGCATGATGAACTAATCTCTTAAGCGTAATGAGTTTAAAGAGCACGGGAATAAGGATCTTTCAACATAGAACCATGTTTTTTGTTGAAGTCTAGTGCACCAAATATCACATTCATATGATGAAGATAATTATACAAGCTTGATATTAGATTTGGTATCTTAGAAACTAAATATGAAAGAGTGCCTATCTAAAAGAGATGAAGTAGTAAAATTCTTGTTGGTCTAGATTTCAAAAGTAGTGATCATACTATATTTCATTATATTGAACAATATACTTAGTTAATATCTATGATAAGTGGTAACGTGCAATATATTTCCTTTATATTACATAAATATATCTCTATCTAAAACATTTTCTATTTTGCATGGGTTGATAGAATTGTTTTGTAATAGCATATAAGCCTCGATATACTATGATCCTTGTGCCAATGGAAGTGAACACAAAGGGAGTGGTGCCTTCTACTCACATACTAGTTGATTAGTTGTGAAGTGAGTATGCTTTCTTTCTTAGGCTTTCACTCTCTTCCTTTATGCTGAAAAAATAAATAAATCCCTAAATGACAATACGTCATAGCACCCCTTTCACATGCTTTCATAAAATGCCAATTATAATAAGTTGAGTATTCCCAATAGTTTTTCATGTTGGAATTGTTTCAAAGACATGAATACTTCTCTACCTAAAAAGGTTGTTATCCCACACTGGTTGAGAGAATTCATCTATAGTAACATATAAGCCCAAATATACTATGATCCTTATGTTAATGGGGGTATCCACAATGGAGTGGTGCCATCTACTAAAATAATAGTTGATTGGTTTCAATATTAATATGTATGCTTCCCTGGAATTCCCCTCTCCTACTATGTGTAACAAAAATAAAAATAAAAAAATTCCTTAATTCAGCATTCCATAGTACACATTTCACATGTTTTCTTAAAATGTCGATTAAATACACTAGATGTGCCTAACATTCACATGCCTTAGAATTGTTTATCGAGTGAGTATGATTGATTTCTTGGCCTTCCTCTCTCTTCCTTTGTGTTGCAAAAAATAAGAAATCCCTAATTAGAAATAGTCCCTAGTACCTCTTTCCCATACTTCCTTAAAAATGGCCATTAAAATACGTTGAGTACATCTCAAAATTTCCCTCTCCTCCTCTACATTGCAATAAATAAATAAAAAACCATGACTTGTAGTGATTCATCATACTCCTTTTATATGTTTTCCCGATCCTATTAAAATAATTTAGATATGCCTAAAATTTGTGTATTTTGGAATTGTTTGTACAACATGAATACCTATCTATCTAAAAAACTTGCGATCCCACATTTGTTGAAATAATTGGTTAGTGATAACAAATAATTCCTGGCTTACCACAATCATTATGCTAATTGGGGAAACCACAAGGGGGTGGTGCCTCATACTCACATAATGGGTGATTGGTAATGATGGGTGAGTATGCTTGCTAGCACAACCTTACCCTTTCCTTTTTATTGCTACAAAAAATAAATAATAACAATCATTGACTAACAATACTCCACAATATCCATTATGAGAGAATTGATTTGCAATAACATATAAGCCCAACAATACCATCATCTTTATCTTAATGGAGCTATCCATGAAAAAATAATACCTCTTATAAATATAATGACTGTTAAATAAATATGCTTGCTTACTCATTCAACCTTTTTCATCTATACTAAAAAAATTAAAAGTCATTAAAAATAGTACACTATTTTTGAAATTTTTCGAATTCAATAATAATAATAATAATATAAAATTTAAAATATAATGAGAATAATAAAATTGAATTGAATACTGTTTTTAAATATTAAAAAAAAAAATCAATTTCAATAATGGAGGAAGGGTTAGGTGTGATGCTTAATATGACTTGAAAGAATGGAAATTGGAGTGATTGCATGATTAAGGTGCATTGTGGTAGATTCGAAGATATAAAATAGATACACCCTATGATTAACACCCTAGGGATTTTGTTCCATAAAATGTAGGCCTGGAAGAGATGGCATGTTGTGTATGCCATGTGGAAAACACAACATACCCAATGGGGTTGCTCTGCATGCCAAGTGGCATACATAGAAACCCATTGGGGATGTTGTGTATGCCAATTTCCATACATAGTAAGCCCAATGGCTTGTTGTGTATGCCACTTGGCATACACAACATGCCATTGTGTCTTCTTTGTATGCCAATTGGAATAGATAGTGGAATACACATCAGGCCATTAGGGATTCTCTATATTCCAATTGGCATATAGAGTGACATACACAATAGGCCATTGAGGCTATTGTGTATGCCAATTGGCATATAGATCAGCCCATTGGGGCTGCTATGTATGCCAATTGGCATACACTGTAGGCCCAATGGGCTACTCGTCTGTTGTGTATGCCAATTGACATACAGATCATCCCCAATGGGTCTGTTGTGTAAGCCACTTGGCATACACAACATCCCATGGGGTCTGTTGTGTATGCAAAATTGGCATACACAAAAACCCCAATGAGATGCTCTGTACACCACTAATGTAGGCTTGGAAGAGATGGAAAATTTATGTATATTTTTAAAAACACTTATAGTGCATCGGTCTTCCGACGCCCCCTCGTCTCACTTCCGATGAACTAAAACATGGTTGATATAGAAAATTCATCACTGAATAGATTCTCTATTGTTTGAATTTCAACAAACCTAGATTCTATTATGTCTCACTTCAAATGAATGAAATGTGGCGGATATAGAAACTTCATCAATGAATAGTTTCTAGTTTGTCTCACTTCCTATGAATGAAATGTGGTCGATTTAGATTCTTCGTCGACAAATAGTTTCTATGTTGTTTGGCTTCCAACGACTGAAACATGACCGATATGGAAAATTAGTCGAACAATAGTTGCACTCATTCATCTCATTTCCGACGAACAAAAACGTCAGAAGTGAGATGACCATTTATGTCACTTTATAATTGGGTCTTCAACACCATGTTTCCGTTAGAGATGTTGGAAGTAAGATTACCAGGGTATCCGTCAGAAGTGAGATGATGAGGTTATACGTCGGAAGTGATATGGTACCATAATCGATGTTTGGAGGGGGGAGGTTTTTTCGGAATCCCGACAATCATACGTCAGGATTACAGTGAAAATGTTGTTGTAAAATGACACAAATTTACTAGTGGTAAGTCCTTTGAAATAATTTTTGAGAAGTTGTTTAGCATTGCTGAAAGATGAAACTACAATGAATTCATTACGTAGAATGATTGATAATTGCATGGAGTAAAGGGAACTTCCTACTGCACAGAGGGCGGTGAATCAGGTACTGCACAAAAAGAGGATGGGTGGTGAGTTCATATTAAGTGCGCAAATTGAGGATTATGAAATGGATCAGGTCATTTTAGACTTGGGTTCTGACGTAAACGTGTTACTGAAGAAAACATGGGAAATGATGGGGAAGAAAAATTTGATTTCGTCTCCCATCTAGTTAATATTGGCAAACCAACACAAAATAGTGCCAATTGGTTGATTTTTAGGGGTACCTGTGAATATAGATGGGGTGTGTATTGTATCATATTTCGAAGTCATTGAGATTGTAGATTACAGTAAAAAAACCAAACTCTAATGGGGCTTGAATGGGCCTTTGAAAATCAAGAAATTATTCATCTAAAGAAAAGGGAAATGATCTTTGAAGTAGGGGACTTGAAGGTTACTGCACCATTGGATCCTACAGAAGGAAAGAGGTACATAGAGAACACAAAATGGAATGAAATTGATAACCTATATAATATAACTGCGTGAATGGATGACTACATTAATCTGACTGCAGATGGAACCCTAAATTGGAGAAGCATTAGCTCATGTGCATCATATTCATAGTTTGGCATCCCCCGGCTACCCAGGCTGGGGAAAAGATGCCAAATAAATATTCTTCTCTAATGCTCTGATACAAAATTGTAGTGTCCCTTGGTCACCCAGGTCGGGGACAATGCCACTACTGCAAAACCAAACTATTTTGAATCGAGACTGTAACACAACCTAGTATTAAGCCACTGAGATATGCATGCTCTATTTTATCTCATAAACATATATATACATGTAATGAAAATTTAAACAGAGATAGACATTATGTTCATACACATATTCATGTGGAGGTGACAATAAACACATACATGTAAATTGTACAGGCAATTCTGATAACATTATAACACATGTACAAGATACAAAACATACAACTAAACACATAATTGGTACTTATATTTTTTTGAAAAGACCACCGATTGTGTGCATACCTTCCATGAACCTCCCAACTTTAGACCATGGTACTCATCAGTCTGAGCAGTGAGTCACCCCTGAGCTGGGACTAAACTCCACCTAGGGTAAAGGAAATCCTAGGCTAGGCTAAGACTATGGAAAGCTATAGAATGCAACAGGAAGGATTGTCTCCAAGGAGCCTACTTATGCCCACCACTCACAGAATCTCATTCACCACATGCATGTCCCACCCTGTGAATATATGGCTTCACTATTCCACAATCCATCAGTTTCTCCACTTACCTTCTAGGGATTCAACAACATGCCCTATCAAGAATTCTCAGAGCTCTGTAGATGTTGTTGGAGTCCCTCCAAGAGAAATCACTTCCCCAACAACCTCTTTCACCTGGAGAGAGTTTCTCACAGGCTTGAAAACATGCCTCTTCAACTCACGAGCCTGACAACCTGCCTCTTCAAACCATCTCTTAACTCAACCGGGTAACCACAGTAGCAAAAACTGGATAAGGAAAAATATGGATCAAAAAAATTACAGAGGTTCAATATCGCAAAGGGTTCACAAATGGAAAAATTGGCTAACTACATCCTGCTCAGTGCGTGAGTGAATGGAACAAAGGATGGCGAGAATGGTCACAATGGTGAGAGCGAACTCGTGAGGAGATATGGAAAGAATGGCCCGTGAACCCCCACAATGATGGAATTTCCCACATAAATTTGCATGCATCCTGGGTGACACTTGGCTCTCCAAGAGCTCGTTCCTCTCCACTTGGAGTTCATTCCTCTCCTCAAAGGAACTTAGGACAAAACATTTTATTCCCAAACTTTAATAATTTAGGAAATACATTATAATATTCCCCTGGTTAAGCCCCCAAGCTTAGCCCCTACTTCCTATCCTCTTAGCTCCCTTCCCTATCCCTTCCTAGTGGATCTTAGTCCCCCATAATTATTTCTTTGTGGTCGGTCTACATGCAATTATGTATTTTTATTAATGATGTGCATAATGACATATATAAAATCAGGTTCACTGGCCTTAACATCCAAGCTCTCTGGCCTAATAAACACACAAGCCTTCCATATTATAAACACTTGGATCACCAGCCTATAACATCATTAAACATCATTACAATTAAACAGGGGCTCAACCTTGATCACCTATAACATCATTAAACATCATTATAATTTAGCAAGGGCTCAACCTAAGGTATTACAACTTCCTCATTTTTTCATTGTCTCCCCAAGTATGACTTTACATAACATCAACAAGATTTTTAAAATATTAAAAAGGATGTGGGTCTTCCGGCCTCAAGATAGAATCTTCATGCTCCCAAGTTGGCTCTTGAGGACCGTAACAGGTTTATTGGACCTTTACAATCCCTATGGATCGATTCCAGAGATGTTTGATTTTCTGATCTACAATGCATACCAGATACACTTGAAAAGCACTTTCTTTCTCCACCTGAATCACATTCCAATCCATAACATGATTAACATCAGGAATATATTTCTTAAGAAATGACACATGGAATACACAATGTATAGACATAGATGAAGGTAATGCAAGCATGTAAGCTACTAGATGAATCCTCTCCAGGACTTCAAACGACCCACAATATCTGGCTTCCAACTTGGAATAGTTTCCCAACTTTAGGGAACTTGTGTTGGCCTTCACCTTCAAGAAAACATGATCACCCACTTTAAATTCCCTGTGAGTTCTATTCTTGTCCGCATATATTTTATTCCTATCTTGGGAAACCTTTAAATTCTATTTAATCTTCAACATTTGGTCTTTCATTTCTCTGAGAAATTCTGGCCCAACAACTGTTCTATCAGCTGGGTTGTCCTAGCTTACCAGTGTTTTGCACTTTCTGCCATAAAGTTCCTCAAATGGGCTCATCTTCAGTGATGCTTGGTACACATTGTTGTAGGAAAATTATACCAGGTGTAGACAATCTTCCCATTTAGATGGTTTTTCCATCGCATACATCCTTACCATATATTCTATCACTTGGTTCACCCTTTCTGTTTTCCCATTAGACTTGGGATGATAGTCTGTGCTGAAGTTCAAATTTGTTCTGAACCCTTTGAATAACCGCTTCCAGAAATTTGAGGTAAACTTTGCATCTCTGTCAGACACAATTGTCTTGGGTATGCAATGAAAGTGTGCTACTTCCCTCATATAGATATCAACAACATTGGTTTCCTTTTGAGTAACCTTCATAGGAATTAAATGGGAAGCTTTAGTAAGATTGTCCACCACCACCATGAAAGCATCATGCTTCTTGCTTGTTCTGGATAATTGGATGATGAAATACATTTTCACCACTTCCCTCTTCCACTTAGGAACGGGAAATGGCTGTAGCAACCCAGCTCAATGTCTATGCTCAGCCTTGGACTTCTGACACTCCAAACATTTCACAATGTACTCAACAATCTCCTTCTTCATGCCTGGTCAATAATATTAGCTCTTGACTACTGAAACTATTTTCTGATATCTTGGGTGTCCTGTATAAGGTACATTATGCATCTCTTTTAAAATTGTACTCCTCAATTCAGGAGAAATGCGTACATAAATTTTGTTCTTGTACAAGAAAATTTCATCAGTTCCCACGTCACAATCTTCAAATTCTGCTACATTTTACCTTGCTGCAATTTTGTTACCAACTCCATGTACTACAAATCAGATTTTGCAACCTTAGAAAATCTTCCTTTAAGGTTGGTATGATACATGCTAATGGCCATAGCATGCAGTTCATGCATTCTCCTACTGAGTGCATCAACCACTTTTTTCTATTTTCCTTTGATGTGCTTAATATCAAAGTCATACTCACATAGGAATCCAACCATCTGCTCTTCTTGGCATTCAAAATTGGTTGATCAAACAAATATTTCAGACCATTATGGTTTGTCCTCAACTCAAACCTATTTTCCATGAGGTAGTTCCTCCACTTCTTCAAGGTGTGAACTATGGCTTCCAACTCAAAATCATGAGTGGTGTAGAGACTTTCATGCTCTTTCAATTTTATGGACTAGAAACATATCACAAATCCATTCTAATTAAGGACTCCACCAAGTCCTTCTTTGCACGCATCTATGCAAATGACAAAATATTCATTTGGATAAAAAAAATCCTCAAAATTGGAGCACTACTTAACAACTTCTTCAATTGTTGGAAGCTCTTTTCACACTCATTTGTCCATTGAAACTTCACCCCCTTCCTTTTCAAGGAATTGATTGGGTGAGCAATTCCCGAAAACCCTGCAATGAATCTTCAGTAGTATCCAACTAGACCCATGAAGGATCTGACTTTTGTCACATTCTTAGGTGTTGTCCACCCTTTAATGGCCTGTATCTTTTCAGGGTCCACTGTTATCCCCTCTTCGGATATGATATGCCCCAAATAGTGGATTTTGTTTTGATAAAGTGAGAACTTGCTCAATTTGGCATACAACTAGTGCTCTCTTAGCATTTGTAACACCATCCTCAAATGATGCTCATGTTATTCTTCTGACTTGGAATACACAAGGATTTCATCCAAAAATACAATGACAAACTTGTTTAAGTATTCCTAGAAAACACCATTCATCAAGCACATAAAAACAATTGGTGCATTTGATAACCCAAGTGGCACCACTGTGAACTCATAGTGACCATACCTTGTCCTAAAGGCAGTCTTACTGATGTCTTCATCTTTGATCCTTACTTGAGATAAATATTTGAGAATATCTTTGCATCCTTTAATTGATCAAAGAGATCATCGATCCTTGCCAACGGATACTTGTTCTTTATAATCACTTTGTTCAATTTTCTGAAATCGATGCATAATCTCAATGCCCCATCTTTCTTCTTCAAAAACAAGATTGGGGCACCCCAAGGTGACACACTTAGGAATATATACCCCTTCTTCAAAATATCTTCAATTTTCATTTGCAACTCCTTCAGCTCTAGTGTACTCATTCTGTAGGGAGTCTTTGATATTGGAGTTTCTCCAGGAATCAAATTTATAGAGAAATCAATATCTCTCTTTGGGGGTAGTCCTCGTACTGATCCAGATTATTTTCGGCATGAAATGAGAGTGGAGATATAACACAAAAATATTCATAGATGTTGTAAGAGAGACAACAATATAACAAAGATATAGCGTAAATATAAAAAGAGTCACAGATATATAGTAATACACGATTTCTATTAATGAAATAAATGTACAGAGACTGTAAAAATACAAAGTGAAAGACTTGCTAGAATGGTTGCAACTTATCTCTGAGAAGAGATGTGATGGCTACTCACATTCGAAAGAAGATGATTATTACAATGAGGCTCTAAGGGATTTTTTAACATAAGTAAAATCCAAAACCCTAACCCTAGAAGATGAAAATCCAAAAGGTTTGTGGGCCCCGCTGGGGGTAGTTGATACATCAACTTCCTAGGGGCGTAACATTTGCATACGATCTCCATTTGGGGCACTCGATATCTCATTGGAAAGATCTATATGAGGACTACAAATTTTGGGTGAGCAACATCAATCTAGGATCCATGTTGCTCCCTGTTTTCTCAAAAAACATCGTTTAGGGCCTCAAAACAACTCCGAAAGTTTCGGACCCAAAAAACTGCTAAAAATAGTAAATTACCAAAATTGCCAGAAAACTGTTTTGAGCCAGTTAGAGAAGGTGGGTGGCCACCGATATCCACCTGGATCAATCCTCCCTCCTTAGGAAGAAATGGTCTCCATTGCATTGAGTTCTCGGGGGAGAGGGGAAAGCGATTGCTGAATCTGAATCTTGGTGAGTTGCTTGCCTTGCTGGAGACGTCGAGTGCTTGGTTTGTTGAAGGTTGTCACAAACCTATGGATGAAAGGGTTGGACATTTTTAACCAGTCTCGATACATGAGATGACTGTGTGCAGAAGGAATTTGTGTGCTTTTCTGCAACCTTGTCGACCTGCTTCTGTTGGATAGAAGGTGCTTGGGGTGAGGCTGTAGCGGTTGCAATGTCCTTCTGTTCCCCTTTTGAACATATTGTAAAGAAGATGAATTTTGCAGTATGAGATACTACCTTGTGGCACTGTTTAGGTGGAACAATAGTTGGAACTACCTCTGGTATTCTATAGAGATGACCCCCTAGAGAAACAATGACACTGCGGGGTTGAGACTCATAAATAGCATGGTGCTTCCACATATATGGTTGTCCCAAGAGAACAACACAGACATCCCGTGGGGAAAAATCACATAATACCTCATCCCTGAAGGGCAGGATGTCGTATGAAAATCGACACTGCTGGCTAACACGAAGATCTTGTCCTTGGTGAAACTACCCAATGTTGTATGGTTGCAGGTGTTGTGTTGTTGACAATCCCAACTTTTTGACGACCTCTACTGAGATGAGGTTATTCTGGCTTTCACTATCAACGATAAAATGCAATGGGGTCCCCTTCACCCACATCTATGAATGATAAAGGTGCTCTGCCTCTTCATGATCTATTAGTTCTTCTGGTTGAATCACTGTGGTTGCGATAATAATAGTGGGGTCTACGTCGATTATCTGTCTTTTACCAGAATTTTTAGAATCAGATTCTGAATCAAGGTTCAACTCCTTGTCTTTGATCTCAGATACCAATGACTATTTTGAGGGACATTCATTGGTGTTGTGCCAGGGGATTTTGTGGAAATCACACCATTTTTGGGTGTCCTTCTTTGTCTTCCCGTGACCCTTCTTTTCTTGTGGCTTGGACTGGTTTTTGAGAGACTGTTTGTTAGGGATATCTTTGTCGTACTTTGGTTTTTGTAGATTTGCAGATCCGAACTCTCGTTTGTTCTGGTGCTTAAATTTTTTCTCGATTTTAACAACATATTGATAAGCATAACCGAGTGATGAAATGTCTAGAAAATCCATTTCAATTTGGATGTATTTGTGTAGAGCCCCATGATATTTTATAGCCAAATGTCATTCAGAGTCCTTGATACACATCTTGGTGCACAAGGTATGGAAGGTATTGGTGAACTCCAGGACTGCTTGGCTCCTCTCTTGCCGCAGTGTGGTCCATCTCATGTATTGGTCCTCCTAGTTGCCAATAGGGTAACATTTCTCCTTTACCGCATCCAGAAAAATATCCCAAGTGGGCTCGGCCCCATATATTCTAGATTCCTCTATGGAGATTTTCTCCCAGTAAGTTTCCCACAAATGTTTTACATGGGGGAGATATTTAAGGAGTGCGAAGGTGATCTTTTCCTTGTCGAAAAAATTGTGAACAAAGAAATAACCTTCTAGCAAATTTACCATTTGTCTAGGGCTTCTACATCTATTTGTCCTTCAAATACTGGAATATCAAAATTAACTTGTACCTTGAAAGCTGAGGTTCCTCCAAAGTGACCGCTTGATGAAGATGTGCCTGTTTCTATCGGCAAGCGTTGAAGGATGTGGGAAAAATTCTCCATCATTTCATCCCTCTGTCGCGTGAGAGCTTTCTCAAGCAACAGACTGATAGGATCGTCTGCTCCATCATTTTTATTTTCTTTTGCCATTGAGGGTTTCTTGGGTGTGCGAGAGAGATTGTCCTCAAGAGAGACAAGATCGAGACCCAACTTGTTATACTCGGACCTCGTCGGGGACATGCACTAAAAAATGATCAAGAGCAACCTGCTTTGATACCACTTATCCAGATTATTTTCAGCACGAAATGAGAGCGGAGATATAACACAAAAATATTCAAAGATGTTGCAAAAGAGATAACAATATAATAGAGATATAGAGGAAACATAATAAGAGTCACATATATATATTAATACACGATTTCTATTAATGAAATAAATGTACACAGACTATAAAAATACAGAGTGAAAGACTCATTAGAATGGTGGAAGCTTATCTCTAAGAAGATATGTGACGGCTACTCGGATTCGCAAGAATATGATTATTACAATGAGGCTCTAAGGGCCTTTTTAACATAAGTAAAATCCAAAACCCTAACCCCAGAAGATGAAAATCCAAAAGGTTTGTGGGCCCCGATGGGGGTAGTTGATATGTCAACTTCCCAGGGGTGTAACTTTTGCATACGATCTCCGTTTGGGGCACTCGATAACTCGTTGGAAAGATATATCCGAGGAATACAACTTTTTGGTGAGAAATATCAATCTACGATCCTATTTTCTCCCCGTTTTCTCAAAAATCATCATTTAGGGCCTCAAAACGACTCTGGAAGTTCAGGACCCGAAAAAATACTAAAAATAGTAAATTACCAAAATTGCCAAAAAATTGTTTTGAGCTAGTTGGAGAAGGTGGGTGGCCACTGATATCCACCTGGATCATCGTATCTCCTTGAACACATCCTCAAAATCTTTGAGGACTACATGATTCTCCAGATTTGACACCTTATCCTTAGGTGCTTCTTCCATATCGGTTGCAAATAATTGGCATCCTTTCTTGTAACTCTTCTTTAGCTTCATTGTTGAGATCTCTTAGACATAAACTACCATAGGAATTCCTTGGACTACTCTTGTGTTCCACTCCTCATCCAGGCAAGTAAATTCCTTGTTATGAAAGTCTAAGAAAACATTGTGTTGGTCCAACCAATCCATACCAATTAGATAGTCCTATGAGCCCAATGGAAGGATGTTCAAATCTACCTTGGAACTTAGCCTATTCATGTCCACTAGGCATGATTTAACCAGCTCAACAACTTTCCTCTTGGTTCCTGTAGCCAACTATACCAACCAATATTTCTAATTCTTTCTTCTTGGAAAAAGAAATCCATCCACAAATTTAGTATCTATGTAACTATGACTAGCTCCTGAATCTATCATTATAGTAAAACCATGGTTATTGATCATACCTTCAAATTCAATCATGTGTGATTGAAACTCAAATTTTTGATTGTCTAGGGCTACATATATCTTAGGTATAATTATTCCCATGTCCTCCACTGTTTCTGCTTGTTGTACCTTGTGGACAGCTCTCACTTTGTCATTTTTGTGAGGAAAATATCTATACTTGTGGTCTCCCTTACAACCCCAACATTGAATGGGTGTCTTCCTTGGCCTTTTTCCACCCACCTTAGCCATTCTGTGCTCTCTAAAATATGGCTTTCCTTGAGGACCATTTTTGAAAAATGAAGGCATGTTCCCCTTATGCCCTGTTCCTTCTTAAACTTCTTGTTGTCCTCCCAAGCCTTTTGGAAAGTAGGCTTTCCTTTTTTCTGATCATATAAGAATTTTTCTCTCCTTATGGTTTCCTCCAAGGTATTGGGATCATCATATTTCATCTTTTCACTGATGAAAACTGGAAGCCCACTCAAATACCTTTGAATCTTCACTGTCTCATCCTTGATGAAGGAGAGATACTTCAACAACTCTATAAATCTCCTTTCATATTCATCAATAGTCATTCTACCCAACTTGAGTTCAAATAATTCTTTCATGTTTTTATCATAATACCTCTTAAGAAGGTGTTTCTTCTCAAAATGACTCTTGGATTACTTCCAAGTTACATTTTTCTCTCTGAGGTGTTGGACTTTCACTAGTTGATCCCACCACATGTATGCTTTTCCTTTTAGATGGTAGATATAAATTCTTCCCTCTGGATGAGAGGAGTAGTTATGCAATTGGATGTTCTTCCTCATGCCTAGTATCCATGTCTCAACATCCTCATCCTTCTTGTGCTTTCCATCAAAAGTAGGAGGTTTGATCCTTTTAATTTCTCCTTTCAACTCATCCAACCTAGACCTCCTATGCTTCCTGATAGGAGATGGACTTGAGATATTGTATGATATCCTATGAGAATGATTTTGGGAGTGGTGGTGATGTCTGCTACCACTTCTTGACCTTCCCTTATTTTCAGGGGTCCCATGGCTTCCTGATTTGCTGGAGCCACTCTTGTTATCCATCTTCTTTTCAATTCTATATAGTATTTTCATTAACTTCATATTGACATCTTTCTGTTGTTCCTTGTCTTTCATAATCCTTTCATTATCCGCCTTATGGCTCTGTAAATATGTATGTAATTTTATGATGGTCTCATCCAGATTTATGTCTTCATCCTTTCCTCCTCCATTTCCATTGGAGTTGGTTCCTTCCAAACCCAACTGGACATTCAACCCTATGATTTCATCTTCTTGGCTGTATACTACCTATGTATCCTTCATCACTCTACACTCTATGCTGAATTTGAGATGACATATGTTAATTATGCAAAAATGTGCAACCAACTGAACTTTGTCAAGCTATTTTCTCTTAACAATTTCATGAAAACATGAACCATTTTGATTCGTTAATATATATCAAACTTATTTTCCTCTGATTCCCTAAGAACTTGACTACTCAGATCGAATTTCTAGGTGAATAGTTATCTTCCACTATTCAAGATCTTTCCAATGGTTGCTTCCATGCTCAATTCTGATTTTTGAGCAGGAAGTTATGGATATTTGAAAATTTGTCCTTTTTTTGTTATTAAAACAATATTTTGGGTGCTAGCCCATTTCTTTCAGCCCCCAAGTTCATGTGACCAAGAGATGTGACCCAATGCTAACAACTAGGTACTTAACATGTGCTTCAGGCCTCTAGGCTTCAACAGTTTCTGAAGTACATCACAACAAATCTCCTGGATCGTCGAACTAGCGAACTCGCGAAGGATGGTGGATCTACGATCCACCTTCTTTTCTTAGATCTATGGTGGATAGGAGCTATGGGACTCCAAGATTCGATGATTTCCAAAACACTTCACTACCAAAATATTGAAGTACTGACCCACTGGAGGTCCCCTCTCTTGCCTCCACATGTCATCTATCGATCAATAGACATGATTAACTGTAGCCCTCCAGGAGTTCTCAAATCATAACATATGTAACTCAAATCCTCCAGAATACTTCTTCTCCAGACATTGGGATCTGGTGCCACTTATCCTTGATGATCAATGATCTCAATGGACTTTAGCCTTCGGGCCTCCAGATGTCCTTGACCTCAATTGTTTATGCCTTGTATTATCCGGACCATGGGATCTACTACTTCGTGTCCCCTCCCAATGAACGATGGGGATTTACTCCGCTCTTCGGAGCTTTGGGGGTTTCTCCTTCCTTTCTCTTCATTTCTTCCAAATGCCGAAGTGGCGAACCCCTGGGGTCCACTTGATACTACACACCAAGTTGCTATGTGGAATATTCCAAGAAGTGGAAACATGGCCCCATATGAGGGTTGACACATGTCAAGTTCTAACTACACAATCAACCTTTCAAAATCTCAAAATAGAATGACATGTGGCATGCATCTTGTGTGTCCATGTCACCCTAGGTGATGTCACCAACACACGTAACTATGGAATTTCAAGACTTCTGAGGTCCGAATGTTCTTCCAACAAATTTCCTTGAACACCGAACTGCAAACTGCTTAACCTCCCAGGGCCCACATAGTACAATTGTCACCAATCAAAGTGGTGACACGTGTCCCCACCATTGAGTGACACATGTAAATTCCCAATCGRTACTAAGAACCTATCAAAAGTACAAAAATGAGTGACACGTGGAAGACCTAGGTAGGTCCATGTCACCCTAGGTGATGTCATCAAGCCACGTCATACCTGATGCTTTGGGACTTCGAAAATTTATTATCTTCAACACTTTATCAAAATTGTCGAACAGGTCTAGGTCACCCAGTGACGTCATCACGTAACATCAGTTCAAAAACCTGAGACTTTGATGATTTTGATTTATCATCGGACCTTTCACAAAATTTCCAAAATAATAAACTATCGAATTGTTGAACACTTCCACATCACCCCCGATGATGTCATCATGTCACATCACTTCTATGAACCAAGACTTCGGTGATTTTTCTTATTAATATTTTTTGCAAAACTGTCGAACTGCCAATTGTCGAATAGGTCCACGTCATACTTGATGTTTTGGGATTTCGACATTTTGGTAGATCTCTTCTCATCTGTTCACTTACAAAATTCCCAAACTGTCGACTGTCGATGGATACTTCCTGTAGTTTCGAGACTTCGACGATTTTTCACATCTACACATTGTCAAAACTCCAATGGATTTCCCTGAACATTGAACTTTCGAAACACTCGGGAAATCCAATGAATCTCCTTCATCCGAATGTTCTACGACTGAGAATCACTCAGGGACCTCGGATGATTTTCCTGCTGAAACACTGCACAATGCCCAAACTACTAAAACTTTGGATCCGATGGTTGTGAGGGATCTGTCTCCTTCTATATAGATCCAACAGCCCAAAATTACACTTTGTGTCCCAATACCACTGTTTTAATGGTTTATAAAACTACTATACCTCCTGATCTTTCCAATACCACCTAGGAGATTTCTCAACGCCGCTTTGGCACTCTATACATCAAATCCCTGGGGAATTTTTACTTCAAATTCCACATTTGTGGCCCATCTAGGTTAAGTGTTGAAACCATGGGCTCTTATACCAAATTGTGGCATCCCCTAACCACCTAGGTCAGGGATATCATGCCCCAAAAAATTCTTCTCTAATGCTCTGATACAAAATTATAACGTCCCCTAGCCACCCAGGTCGGGGACAACACTACTAGTACATAACCAAATTTTTCTGAATCCAGACTATAACACGCCCCAGTCTTAAACCACTGGGCTATACATGCTCTGTTTGATCTCATAAACATATATATACATATAATACAAATTTAAATAGAGATATACATTATGTTCATACACATATTCATGTGGAAGCGACAATAAGCACATACATGCAAATTATACAGGAAATTATGATAACATTATAACACATGTACATGATACACAACATACAATTAAACAAAAAAATGGTACTTATATTTTTCTGATAAGACCAACGACTTTGTGCATAAATTCCATGAACCTCCCATCCTTATATCACGCTGCTCATCACTCTTAGCAGTGAGTCACCCATGAGATGGGAATAAAATCCACCTAGGGTAAAGGAAATCCTAGGCTAGGATGAGACTATGGAAAGCTACACAATGCAATAGGAAGGATTCTCTCCAAGGAGCCTACTTATGTCCACTGCTCATAGACTCTCATTCCCCACATGCATGCCCTACCTCAGGAATATACACCTTCACTATTCTGCAATCCATAGAATTCTCCACTTCCCTTCCAGGGCTTCAACAACAGGCTAGATCATGAATTCTCAGATCTCTGTAGTTGTTGTTGGACTCCCTCCAGGAGAAATCACTTCCCCAACAACCTCTCTGACCCGAAGAGAGTTTCTCACAGGCTTGAAAACCTGCTTCTTAAACCCACAGGCCTAACAACCATCCTCTTCAAACCATGTCTTAATTCCACTAGGTAACCACAGTAGAAAAAATCAGGTAAGGAAAAGGATGACTCAACAAAATTATAGAGGTTCACAATGGCAAAGGGTTCAACAATGGAGAAATTTGCTGACTGCATCCTTCTCAGTGTGTGAGTGAATGGAACAAAGGATGGAGAGAATGGTCACAATGGTGAGAGTGAATTCGCGAGGAGAGATGGAAATAATGGCTTGTGAACCCCCACAACGATGGAATTTCCCACATAAATTTTCATGCGTCCTGGGTGACACTTGGCTCTCTAGGAGCTCATTCTTCTCCACTTTGATTTCATTCCTCTCCCCAAAGGAACTTAGGACAACAGGGTTTATTCCCAAACTTTAATAATTTAGGAAATACATTATAATATTCCCTTGGTTAAGCCCCCAACATTATCCCCTACTTCCTATCCTCTCAACCCCCTTTCCTTTCCCTTCCTAGTGGAGATTAGTACCCCATAACTCTTTCTTCATGGTCGGTCTACACACAACGATGTATTTTTATTAATGATATGCATAATTACATATACAAAATCAGGCTCAGTGGCCTTAGCATCTAGGTTCTCCATCCTAATAAACACATAATCCTTCCATTTTATAAAAACTTGGCTCACCAGCCTATAACATCATTAAACATCATTACAATTTATCAGGGGATCATCCCTGGGGTATTACACATAGGAAGGACTGGAACATTGGAATAAAAGGATGCATGAAGTATCCACCAAACAATGTTCCCACATGACATGATCATTGGTATGGATAATTGATAAGCCACTCTAGACATATGGTGGGCTACATATAAAGACGAAATAAAATATTAGGAGTGTATAATATTGATGCAAGTTATATTTGGCACCAAGGTTGATTATATTGCGCAAAAATATGGAGTAGGTGACCCGACATATCATATTGTGCAGTGAAAAAATATATGGAGTTCAACATTGAAGAAGGAATGGACGCATAGGTTCATACATACATTGGAACCAATCCCCAAGAACTAGTACTTGGAACTAGATATGCACAGAAAAACCAAGGATTGGGATGAGCTAACTCAAAGGTTTAAGGTATAATTTACTTTTGAACATGAGTCTCCATTGATAGATGCAACTTTCCAAACCATTAGAAACAATATTTGTCTAGAAGAAGGAGCGGTGGGTGTACTACCTCTGTGTAGTGTGCATATAACTTCTATGACAATCCATGAATTATTGGAATTTATAGTGTGGTTCAAGAAGATCAGGATGAGGAGGATCCAAGATATAAATACCTGAAACTTAAGGGAAACACACAGTGGAAGGTCCAGATCTTGAATCTTCTGTGTATGCATATCCAATAAGGAAACATAAGGTAAATATTAGGACAAAAGAGAATCCAAAGTTTACACAGATAGGGGACTACTGAAATGATGAAATTGTAGAAAAAATTACAAACTTACTATGTGAGTGTCAAGATCTATTCCCAACCACATTTGTAGAAATGAAAGGAATAGCTAGTGAGATAGGAGAAATGAATATCCCTTTGAAACCAGATTCCAAGCTGGTAAGATAGAGACCCTATAGACTAGATCTAAAGTATAAAGAGAAGGTGAAGGAAGAGATAGAAATAATGTTAGAAGTAGGGACCATTGAACCAATGGTGGAATCAGAATGGATAATTCCAATGGTAGTACAAGACAAGAAAACAAGAGGAATTTAATTTGTGTAGACCTATGAAAACTAAATGATGCATGTTTGCATGGTCCATTTCTGACACCTTTTACAAATGAAGTAATAGAGAATGTACGGGGATAGGAGACCTACTCTTTGACAAATGGATTCTCAGGATATCATCACATAAATATTGTGCAGGAAGACAAACATAATACTACTTTTGCAAAAGAGTGAGGAAGTTATGCGTACACAATGATGCCTTTTGGGCTGAAGAATGCACCTGCAATTTTCTCAATAGTAGTGGTCACAACCTTTAAAGATTTATTCATAAGTTCCTTGAAGTTTATTTAGATGATTGGAATATGTTTAGTCTCTTGAAGAATCACATAGAAGTACTAAGATTAATGTTGGATAGATTCAGACAATGTCAGATTTAATTGAACTTGAAGAAATGTGTTGTAATGTCTCTTTCCAAATAGGAGCTTGAGAGAGGAGGCTTAATGGTCTAAACCACCCTGTTAGAATATAGCCAGGGCCAAAGAGGGGTAAATAGGGTTACTAGAGGTCACTCCAGTCACAGGTGTTATATTCAGAAAGTGACATTGAGCTAAAAAGGGTTAAAAGCGCTTTTAAGTCATTATGAGCTAAAAATAGAAGTCAACAGTGA
>SNQJ01S0065313.1:0-11720 GCA_010110895.2 Picea sitchensis | reverse complement strand
GTACTAGCGTGCAACTCTTCGACATAATTACTATGTTGGTCCAACAAAACAACCGATTTTGTGACCATATCGAAGAGTTGATGAAATTCCTCGGTCTAGGCATGAAGTGAGGACTTGACAGTGGTTTCCTCCTCGACTGCATGTGTAATCTTCTAGAGTAGCCCTTCGAGTTTCTCCTTTTCCTTTAATTTTAACACAACTACCTCTTGTTTCAAAGTATCTATCTTGGACTCCAACTAGGACCATTCATCAACAATGAGGTCTACTCTATCAGATGGTGCAACTAGAGTAACATCTTCTGGAAACTCAAGAATGACCTATCGAAAAGAAGGTCAAACTTGAACAAACTTGTATGCAACTGTTTCAACAGTGGATTCAACCTATAACTGCAAGTTCTTCTCAGATGCTTTAGTTGTAGTGGCTTCATTGACAACCTCTCTGAAATACTCTGGTTACTGCATGATTAATTGATTGGTATGCTCGACTATTGTGATCCTCTGCTCCAACTGGTTAGTGGAAGCACAAACAAGGTGCAGGATTTGTGGTGTAGCCAATGTGGACAACTCTCCACTGGTGGAAATGGAATCCAAGGGAGGTTACGAATTAAGCAAATGACCGCTTGCGATATAAATATTAGAAAATTTGGGGGTACCAACACCATCTGGGGTAGGAAAGTGAGCTCTGAGGCTTCATACAATCCCATCTATGACTTCCAACGAAAGTGTTGCAAGAACCTATGTTTTCTCCAAGCATATATCCAAGATAGCTCGCCATTTTTTAGGGTCTTGTAGAAGAGGTGCAATTTTATCCTTGACAGAAGTAGTGCTATGCATATGTTGAGTGTCATCATGGGCGTCTAACTAGTCCTACGGAGAGTCCTCATCCATCAGAATATGTGTTTCATGCCCTATCTCTAGTTTTGGATGGGAGACAATTTCTAGGGTTATGTACAGGGGGACTTGGACTTCCGGGATCTAAGAAGAAGAATATGGGAATGGACTAGTGGAACTGATAGTTGTGGAAGGATGGTCAATAGAGTCTAGTGAAACTAGTTATGGACTGGGGATACTAGGGGAATGTGCACRACGGTGGTGGTCCCACCATTCCATGGGGTGGTGGCTTCCTTGTTGATAGTGGTAGATCRGAGTTGCATTGGATGGTCATAAAGAATATGTATGMTGGTGGCTATGGATGGTGAAGTGAATGGGGTGAAAATTTTAGTGTGCATTCGAAGTGGGGTGGTATGCAATGGAAGTGGAGTGGTGTGGGATGGAGRTGGGATGGAGGAAAKGGGGGTGGCCTCAATTATAATAGGATCACCRAGGKATTGGGATGGGGATTTGGTATGGAACTTCTTATGAGGAAAAACCAAAGTTAGGATCTCCCATAATTGCTTACCTTATATCATGGCATCATCAAGAATAAATGAAAATGGAATCTGAATTGTGCCTCTTGGTAATTCTTCCTCTTATCCTTCATCTGCCTCTTCCTTTGATATGGAGTGAATTTGGTTTCTCTTGCTTGCACTAGGGCCTGCATCCAATGTCTTTGTTGGAGTGGACCATTGTGGAACGAATGGAAGGGTGTAGGAGGTACCCTCCAACGTCTCTCCCCTGATGATCGCCAACCATTCCCTAACCTCCTTGTCAAATACTGCTACATATAGATAGAACAAAAGGGGATTCATGTGAAACAATTCTCGGAAAACTCCTAATGGTTGCACAAATGTGAAGTCACAGTTTATAAGAAACCAAATTTGGTTAGTATGCTTGTTGAGGATCACCAGTGGAATCCAAAGCCTCTGAGTCATGTTAATCATCTCATTGTTCCACTGTGAAAAAGAAGTATTTTGATTGGCAACATTGCTGACCAATTTTCGTGCATGCCAAGAATCATATAACTTGGCGATTCGAGGATCAAAACTATTGGCAATTCATCAAACCTGGGGTGGCTACCATTTCCACATCACAAAAGAGACGAGAAAATATACATAGATGAAGTATGTGGTCCACTCGTGGACATATAAACAGGCTTACAACATCTATGTTAATAGTTATTGGCACCAGTTCAATGGTGCACCATTTTTGGTGAATTTGGCCACCGCGATTATGCCGAGCATACACTCATTCTTTGTATAATTTTTCATTACATTACTAGCGATGAGGTAGCAAGAACAAAAAACCTGTGCATCATTCATGGGATCAATATAAGTGCCATGACCTCCCTGGTGAGTTCTATATAGGTCATACAGGTCGAGTGCACCCTTTTTCCTACCAAGCTTCCCTGACCCCTGGAAGCCATCAAATACATTTTGACTTGTTATGAACAAGATTGTTAACTAGTGGTTATATTTGACATGTATGGGGTATCCATTTTCCCACAAAAGTGTTCAATTTTGGACTTGGTTGATCATAAATTTGGAACATTTGACTTTGTCAGTGGTGCTGAACACCAAAAATTCCTGCAAATTAATCAATGTTTTGTCACACACGGGTATGATTGACTACTTCCAATGCCATTGGAAATCACCATCCAACAAGATGATTCAGTCAATAAATGTATGAACTTCCATTGACAGGTACTGGGAAACATCAATGAAATTGGTGTCCACAAGCCGAGTGTGTTCCATCTTCCCATGGAGGTCATCTAAAATTTCGACCCATGGATAGATGAATTCATCCAAGACAACCACTATGATTAGAGTAGAAAATTTGGGGGAAGATCTATGACCATATGTGTGAACCATCCTACCAGAATTATAGAGGTAAACAAAGTGAATTGGTGGATGAGGCCATGGAAACACGTTCACAGATTTCTCACTAGGCTCCAAGACTGAGTATACAGTTAGCACGATGATAATGAAAGAATATTGATTCGACGACTAAAGACATGTTTATAAGAAACATGTAGAGGGTAATGAGATGACCATGCATTGAATGCTACTGAGTGACAATAGTGGGTATTAATGTTGACTAAATCCCTCGAATGTGGAAAAATCCACGACATGATTTGGGCAAGTAAATACACAAGTGGAAAGTTGGTAACAGGACATCCAATCAGCTCGGGAAGTCAATGAGCATGTTGATGGAAACCTGGAAAAAGGATGGACATGTGTTAATGTTAATTGACTATGGAAAGTAGTTATACGATGAAAATTAAAAGGTACTAACGTCTTGTAACGACCCACATGATGATACCAGGGCATGGAATTAAACTTCGACAACATTGAGTATGAGATGATGTGAGTGAGATATCCTCGACCACAAAGTGAATATCCAAGATGGATGACCTGGAAATGAAACTAAAATCTAGTACATGTGAGTGTAGACCACTTCACTATCTTATTAATAGAACCGAAAAAATAGAGACAAAAATGGAAAAGAGAGACATGAATATAAAATGGAGGCAGAAATAGAAATCCTACCTATGAAACTGACTCCCAGAGATAGGAGCATACCAAAAATCTATTTATGAGGAAAAAATGTAGGACTCCAGGCGTGCCCCATTCACCCATCTAGGTCAAATAATTCCATCGAGTTGTGTTGATCTAACAGTTCCAGTGTCACATATTTTCATAACTATAAAAGGGCTAAGCCAGTGCATTTGTAGCTTACTCAGATGTTTATGATACTTTTTTTCATATAATAGCAAGATGTCACCTTACAAAAATGATTTATTCTTTATATGTCAATCATGTTAGGCCTTTTGTCAGGATTTCTCCACGGCCTGAAGAAAATCTACTAAGAACCTAGCTTCCTCCAGTATCGTTAGTTCCTCAATCCGCTCAACAAGTGAGTTAGCATCTGTCATCCTAGTAGGTTGAAAAATGAATAAAAGTGGGGTGAGAAACTCAAATGGAATACTTAATTCTCTATCATATAACAATTGAAATGGATTATACCTATTTAATTTCTTCTTGGTAGTCTGGTAATCCCATAACAGAGTTAGCACTTTCTCATCCCAGTCATCCTAATTTGCGCAACAGACTTTAGTTAGCCCCATCACCAAGATTTTATTAAATGCTTCCATTGTTCTGTAAGCTTGTGGATGGTAGGGAATGTTCTTATGATGATGAGTTAAAAATTCTCTTGTAAGGGTCATGATATTTCCATTGATAAAGTGGGCTCCTTGATCACTTTTCAAGCTCCAAGGACAACCAAACTGGGTAATAATATTATAAAAAATAAACCGTGGTGTTGTGGTCATAGAGAAATCCTGAACATCCTCTAGTTCATCCCATCGAGTCAGGTAATTATTTGTTGTAATTATGTATCTTACCTTGGAATGCTTGGCAGGGGATTTTATTGGACCGATGAAATGGAAAACCCATTTTTCAAATGCTTGCAGTGATCAGACCGGGTGTAGAGGAAAATCATCATGATGAGAGGGCTTCCCCACTCTATGACATACATCACAGTCTTGCGCATATTCCTTATCATATTTAAACATTGTAGGCCACCATAACCCTTCTTGTAAGATCTTCCTGGAAGTATCCTTTCCACCAACATTTCCTCCTGCAACTCCATTGTGACACTCCTATAGAATATTAGGTCTTTCATCGTCTAAAACACACTGCTGCAAGATGCTATCCAATCCTAATTTGTATAATTGGCCCACAACTAGTTGATAGTCTGTTGCACAAACCACTAGGTGCCTTTTCTGAGTTGAGGAATATCCCTTCAACATAGTACCAATTGTTAAAAATAATGCAATGTCTGATGGATAATCAAGAATAGCCTCACTATGAAAAATATTTGCATCAGGGATATGATCATATACAACTCTTCCACTTTCTCTTGACTCTAGTATAGACAAATGACATGACCCCACATTTAGTTTACCAGGATTGACAATGACCATGTACAAATTCTACCTTCTAAAACAGGTTTATTAACCAAATACTTCAAAGAAGAATGATAAGTAAAAAACTTAAAATGACTACCTAACAAATAATTTATAAACTTTTTTAGAGCATAAACCATTTCCAAACCTTCCCTTTAAGTTGTAGTATAGTTGTGCTCAGCTTGGGAAAGTTTTTTGTTGGAAAAGTAGATAGTTTGATTGATATTTCCTTCCCCTATTTGTTCCAGGATAGAACCCAACACAATCGCAGAGGCATCAATGTGCAGATGGAACTCAATTTTCCAGTTAGGATAAGTTAAAATGGGTGCAGTGCTCAACTTTTCTTTTAGTAGTTTGAATGCTTTATCACAGTCTTGAGTCTAGTGAAATTCTTCATATTTATTTAGTAGTTGTTCCAAAGGGGATGTTATACTTGTGTAATTCCTAATGAACCTACGTTAGTATATGGTATGGCCCAAAGTAGTCTGCAACTGTTTAACAGTAGTAGGAGAAGGAATATTAAGAATTACTTGAACGTTTGCAGGATCGACTAAAACTCCTTCCCTACAAACTATATGTCCTAGTCGATTCCAAAATGATACACCAAAAATACATTTTTCTCATATTAAGGGAAATTTGTAGTTGTTTGCAGTAGTCCAACATCAATTATAATAGCCTGATTTTCTCCTTGAGTAATATGTACATAGTTCAATCATACAAGTATACCTCAAGAAACTTATGAATGAAGTTGCAGAATGTTGCGATCACTATCTAAGACAACACTTCTAGGGAATTCTTAAGCCCAAAAGGCATAACATTATAGGAAAATGATCCCCATTCGGTAGTGAAAGTAGTATTTTTCTTGTCCTTTTTGGTGATTTGAACCTGGTGTATCCAGTAAACCCATCTATAAAGGAGTATTCTTTGTTTCCCTATACTTTATATAGTACCTCATCACCAAAGGGGGTACGAAAGGGGTCATGTACACAAGTAGTGTTCAAGCTTCTATAGTCCACACAAGCTCATATATCCTCCATACCTTTCTTGGTTTGGATGATGATAAGACTGATCTATTCATCCTTATCGATAGGGAAAATCAACCCAGGTTCCAACATCTGATCAATCTCCTTCTTTACTTTCTCCTTGAATATAGGGTTTAGATGGTATGGCATGTGTTTGACTAATCTTGATTCAAGATTTAACTCTATCATCATCTCCCCTAAATCTCCCTTAACAAGTTTTAGATCTAAAAATCTTGTACATAATAGGTCCTCATATTCCCATAGTATATCATGTATCTTTGTCATAATTTGATCGTCCTAGTAATCTCCTATGAAAGTTATCTTAGGGTGTTCCTCACACCCCATGTTTATTTTTCACAACTTCATGGGTTTAGAATAAGAACTAGTAACATCATATGACTTAATTTCATACAAATCTCTAATTCCTTATGATTATTTAAATGTTGAATGCTTAAGATATTCTAGGCCTTTAGGGTCTCTTAGGTGTTCATCAATTTTTCTACAAGTCATAGGTATTTTCACAAGGGATGGGTAAATTTTATGATGAAGAAGGTATTCATGTTCATGAAAAACACTCGAAGGATGTATAGAATTAACTTCAACAGTAAGAATATTTTTTTTAATCTATTGCAAAGATAGAGTGATTTCGGAGGACTTACCTAAGATAAGAAATATTTTCAGAACTGGATTTCAAGGATTTCCCAACAAGTGGTTTGGTGTGGAACCTCCTCATGTACATACCAAGAAGTTGGAACCTATACCAATGAGTGAATAAAATGATGTAACCAAAATTGGGAAGGAAGTTGCACAAATTCCCATTCCTGAATAAAATTCACAACATGCTCTCGTGGATCAGAAAACCCATTGTATGTTACCAAAGTTGGGGTCTGAATATTTTGTTCCGATTCCTAATTTGGTTGAGTAACCTGTGAAGGGGGAATGCATCAATGTTGGATGGCACACTTTGATTTGGCCCGGGAAGATAAATAACTCTTCTGGGTGGCCCACCATCTAGTTGAAGATGATCTTAATGCAATATCAAGTACATGAATTATTTTCTCTAGCACAACTTGATCCTCCATCTCACCAAGAAAGCTATGTAATTTTGAAGTGACATCATAAACAAGGTAGACTCTAACCTCTTATTCAATCCACCTGGAAGCTCTGATAGTCGTGAAAAAATTTGAGAATTTATCATATCTTCCCTATTGCCAATTGTCAAATTCTACCTCTGAATCTTCCCATGTAGATTGAATACTGCACCGAATTACCAAGCCATATGCAATAGAGTTAATGCAGTATTCCTTCTTCCCTGTAACCAAAGTGTAAATGTGATCCAAGGTATCTTGTTCTATATTTCCTTGACCAGATCCATATATCAAGGGCCTTGGTAAGGGTCTAATGGTTGGGTTACTTTCATACCATCTGCTTGAAAAGTCATGATTTCCTTCTTAAGTTCTATGATAACGAAAGTCTCACAATCCTAGTCGATGCCCAATAGAGTTGGGTATGGATCCTTTTTCCCATGATTTCTATGACCTCAAAATATGCTAATGTTTTAACACCGAATAAGTGCACTTCTACATTTTGTAGAGTCCACACATAATAGAAACAATATTTATTGCCATGTGCAATTGAATAGGTAATAAAAAAGCTTGGTCTTACCCATGGATTCCTAGGTTTTCTTCGGTAGTATGTTGATGTCAGATCCCAAATCTAGCATAACATCACTAATTTCATAGTCATCGATACAAGAATTTAGTCTAAGTTCTCTTCCATATATCAGCTTCCTCCTCTATATTCTAGCTTTATTTCAATCTATAAGATGAATGACAACCAAATCCTCTAGACTCCCTTGATCCTCCATAATATCCTTTAGCATTTTTCACAACTCCTTGGTGAGTCGTTCATCATCCAAAATGTCAGAAAATAATCCGAGCCAAAGTCAATAGCCTTCCGAGGTCTCAGTGAAGGATCCTTATACACAACAAAAGTTTCCACACGGTTGGGTTGCAATGCACGGCTTAGTTATTCTAGCCTCGGTGTTGTAGGATTAGAAATCCATTAGAACATCTTTGCAACATATTGAAAGAATTTTTTATGTACCATGGGGTCATATTTAAAATCTTTCAATACTACCTTGTAGATATTACTTTGATTCACATTATCAACATCGACACCAATCCTTCTTCCTCCTCGAGTAATAATATTAAATTTCGGTGCCTTTTTTTCACTGACAGATCTGGGCTCAGAATTTATCAAGTTGGTGCCTTGCTTCCTTACACGATATTCCCACTTCGCTATCAAATCAAGGAAATCCTCGGTGGCATGGGTGTATTTTCTACAGTGGGAACACCAAAGAGATATTAGAACAGGACAATCTCTTTAGAGTTGTCCCTGTTCATTGTTGGGACCTTCATTTTGATAAATAGAAGTTGCGCAAGCTACCATAGATCCAAACAACCAAGCAAAGGAAGGAAAATAAGGCCGAGAGAAATATCACACAACAGAAAGGAGATGGAACAAAAAATGGTTAGAGGCCAGCGTACAATCAGTTTTGGGAGGATTAGTTGAAACATAATCAAGAATAGGAGAGAGCTCGCGGGTTCTCAATCAACAATAAAGGATTGTAATATACAATGAAAGAAGAGGATTGTAATCGTTTTGGGTAGTGAGAACTGGTTTTGATGGTTTCTGTTTCCATGGAATGATATTGTGTTATGTCTATTATGCATGATGTTTCTGTATTTCTTTATGATGTTTTGCACAACTATGTTCTTGTGTCCTGGGTTTTGAGGTGTTAAAGAATATATTATGGTTAATCTATATTGTGCAAGAATGGTATTAATCTTGATAACCTGTATATATAACTAAGAATTCTTCTTACCATTCCCTAATCTTCATGTCCCGGTCGCACTTCGAATGAGACTTCTTCCCTTCTAGAAAGATTAAAATTCCAGCGCACTCGACTACATTGATACCCTTTTGTTGGTAACCTAAAGAGGACCATGGTCTGAAAACTTTGCACCAAAAAGATGGTTTCATTGCTGAGATGTTTTATTTAAAGGGAACCTATAAGGAGGATGCATCCTCATATCCATAGATTTGATGTTTAGGAGTGGTGGGAATGCAAGTGTGATGCATTCATATGGAAGGAAGTGGAATTACAAAAATTGAAGTTGAACACTGTAAGAGATTTTGTCTTCTACTCGGAAAGATCGAACGACCGGTATGATATATTCTAGGTTAAATTCCCCGAAGATTTTTTGCATTGGTTATATCGGCTACAGGAAGCTCCAAAGTGCAAAGAAAATGTAAAGAAAATATTTAATTAGGATACAAAGAAGCTAGGAGAGCTCCATCATTTTGATCACCATATTACTCAAGCAATGGATTTCTGGGTTGACAAGACTCTCGAGGGTTATATCATTGTGGTTTTAGTGGAGAATCATCAATATTTTTCATGAGAATAAGTGATAATCAAGAAAGGTGTGTGTGGAATACTTCCAAGGGAACTTCCCATGTGGATCTAAGTATTCTTGATGGAAGAGGGGATGCTAATTATTCCCTCGATTGAAATGGTAGCCTAAACACTTGTGCCTGGGGTGGGGCGATATTGGGGTAGGTTCATGACCTAAGAAGGGGAACATGTTATTTGATAGATGGGGGATCAACAAGAGAAAAGAACAATAAGTGAGTGAGCCCTGAGGAGAGCCTCCATATTTGAGAAATGGTGGTGGGAAAAGTTAAATAAAGTAGTGAAGCAGTTTGAGGTGTTGCAGGAAGAAATTAGAGAAAGAGAAATGGATGAAAGAAAGATGGAAGAGTTGTGGAAGTTGCAAAGACAAGAAATACTAGCTATTCTAAGATTGTAGGAAAGAGAGGCATGAAGATCAATAAGTCCTTAGGTGGGTGGATGAGAATAGGAGTGTGTAGAATTAAGGGAAGAGTAAGAAGGTATGGAACTTGCAAAAGACAGAGAAGATTTGACCTCGATCTTAGGAGGAGTCAAGAATGAGGTTGAGAAGGATTATCCAAAGCAAGAGAATGAGACTCCCCAGATCAAAGAAACCCGCCCAGAATGATCTGTTGGATCTTTTAATGACTTATGGTTGAGTTTAATTTTGCATGCATTAATTAACCATTTGAGAAAACTTAGTGAATAATGAGGAAAGAAGAGGAATAATGACAGCCATATACATATATGCAGATATGAAATGAATAATAGACAACAAACCATAACACGCAGATTGATAACGGAGTTCGACACAACTTTGCCTACGTCTCCGAGCCTTTTCTCTGTGGGGGAGGCTTCTTTATTTCTGTTCAAAAGATAAAAAGTACATCACTGCAATGCCAAATTGCTACAAGACTTATCTGGTCATGTTCTTCCAGATCTCCAGAACCATGCAAAGAAAACAGCACGCAAAACGGACGTCCGAAGCTCCCATAAATGATCCGACAATGTCTCCTCCTCAAAAGCTTTTCTGCCTCAAAATGGCTTTGGCTTGGCTTCTCCTCAGCATAATTCTGCTCTGAATGCCCTCAAAGTTGTCCCCATGGCCTCAAACAGGCCTGGGTTATATAGCTGGGAAGGTAGTTACTCATCTCCAACTTCCTCCAAGAAGTTAGGCTCCAAAACTACCCAATAACTCCCAAAAATGGATTAATTACATTAAAAATGGTTTAATTAACAATAAAAACCCAAAATTGGTTAGAAAACCCACTTTATAAGTATAATTATAGTTATAATATGGGATTTATCACCCCTTTGTTGGGCGCGTGCACCTTCTGTATGGTCACATGGCTTTAATAGGGCCAAGCGCTATCCCAAAGGCTAAGCGCTAGCCCCTAGCCCACACGCTCCTCTGCATTCGACTCTGGGTCGCATTGGTATGTGGCATATGCCCACGGGCTAGTGCCATAATGGTTCAACCGCGTGCCATATTAAATGGAGGGATTGGTCATATGTAAACACAATATAACCGTGGGTTAAAACCACAACACAAATCCCGCGCTCCATTTACATTCATAGCGGTCATATGTTATATCAATAGGACTGTGGGTTGGGGCTAAGCCCCGGCCCGACCCCCCGTCATATATAAAACAACGTAAACATAAATATATATTGCGCCACATAGTCAATAAGAACCACACGGTGGGCGGGCGGTTAGCCCAACCCTGCCAGTCCTTAGCCGGAGGTAAGGTCGTTGGTTCGAATCCGGTACAAACCATAACTTTTACACCAAAACCCAACAACCAATTACGGGGTGCCACCTAGCAACCCACGACTGGGCCATGTGGCACCTTAAAAACCAATCAATACATGCCATGTGTCAATATCCTATTGGTCCACGTGCCATAGCCGTACTGCCACGTCAATTCACCGCGCCATCTTCCGTACTGTCCAGTCAACCTTGCCACGTCATCAAGCCATGTCATCCGTGCCACGTGTCACCCTTCCAGTGGTGACACGTGTCACCTCCAGATTGGTCCAGTCGTACGCCCAAAAGTCCAAATTTTCCTGACACGTGTCATCACCCAAGGCTGCCACGTGTCGCCTATATGGACCTACCACGTGTCGTCTGTATGGACCTTCCACGTCAGCATACGAACATGCCACATCAGCGTCTGTACGGACTGTACGGACTGCACAGTTAACAATTTTTTTTGCTTGTTTGACTTTTCAGACATAATGCGATATCTTCTCCATACGGACTCCATTTGAGAAAGTAAATATGCCACCGGAATCAAGAAGACGAGACAGACGCAATGGTGTTGGTTTCGTCAGATTCCGAGCACTTTCATTTTTGAGCATTTTTCAAGCCCTGTCAGGCTTCTGGATCCGATTTCGGA
>SNQJ01S0065312.1:17266-30928 GCA_010110895.2 Picea sitchensis | reverse complement strand
CAAGTGTAGGGTTGCCAGAAACGGTAGTTTGGGTTGTCGATTATAGCCAAGGAAAAAGGAGCTTGGAGTTTGACTAGCACCAGGTTGCCAGGAAAAGTTAGTTTATTGACCAGGGCTCTGGTAATAACCATGGTCGTGACCGGCGTACGGATTGTGCGCTTGTTGAGACATCATCGACTGGTTCCCATAATAGGACGTAAAGGGCTAAGCTTGTGTCGCATTCCAAGGAATTTGGGAGGGGTTGCCCCTTGTCGGTCTGACGGGCATAGGTGTTGGGCCTTGCCCGAGGTTCCACTGGGTATGGAAGGGGTTGCCCCCGATCGACATCCCTGGCAAGGAATTCCTAAGTGTGCCCCCTATGCAGGAATAGTACCCTATACAGGATGTGGTTGTCCATAACCGAGGTTGCCCCCAACTGAAACGGCAGCTACCGAGAAAGCATTGTTACCAAATGCGTCGAACCAACAAACATGTTATAAGGAGGGAGTGCTTGATTACCTACTCCGGACAAATTTACGTTAGGCCCAACGGAGTGTAGAGGAACACCGCCGAGCGAGGGGGACGAAGGGGGTATATGACCCCCGCTGTAAGGGAAAGTGATAAAAGGAGATAAAGTGCCCCCCATAGCTCCTTGCAAAGGAGCATTGGAACTCCCTGCCCCCAGACCTAAAGTTTGTAGAGTGGAGGAGGAAAGTATAGTACTCGTACCAAAGCCAGGCATCTCGTATGAGAACGGATGGCCTGTCGCATTCTGTGTAAATGGAGCAGTGATCGCTACCATAGATAGAATCAGACTGCTTCTTGAGGTAGAAGAAGTCGACACCATAGTGGACCGGACCGGTGACGGTTGGTTAGGAGGTGGAAAACCCCCAGTAGTGACAGTTGTGAAGGAAATATGAGTATTCCCTGAAGAAGTACCAGTTTTTGCTTCCATTGTTTATTGTGACACTACCTGATGCTCATAAGGTAGAACCTGTATGATGATGGGCACTGATAGATCAGTGATGGTAGGGTTATACGGACCAAGAGCTTCTGCTCCGAGGTCAGAAATGATTGGTTCCTCTAGAATCAAATGTTCTCCTCTCGAAGATGGGTCGGGCACAGTTTCCTGTAACCTGGTTGTCTCAAAAGACCCTTGTTGGTCTAATTTTTGCCTTAGCGGTGGCAGGGGGGTTTTAAGGTGAACCGACGGCATGCCCAAAAGACTTCATGACCGACAGAACTCCTGATCCTCCACTGTGTGAAAATATAAAAGACACACTAGGGAAATCTATAATCGTTTGAAAACCAGCACGCACTAGAAAAAGTACCTATGAGACAAAACAAGCAGTCACTAGCTAGTTGGAATAACAGTTACAACAACCAACACTAGAGCAAATTACTGGTGCAAGTGCAACTCAAATATGGAAGCACCCTTCGAGTATACTCTGCAAAGCGTGGCCCGATGTCTGTCCTAGGTACCGCGGTATACCCCCGCAGTCACCTGTGTAAGTCACTAGAAAAATAGGCAAATATGTTACCAACGCGCAAACAGTCACCAGGTGGGTACAACCGAYAGTCGGGTGGACCGCAATGAGCAGGGTATCAAGCCTGAAACCTATCAAAGGTATCGAAAGAAAGTGTTCCAGAAGACGATTGAGGACCTCRAACGGATTCGAGACCCACAAATCTCTGTGGCAAATGCAATCAAYGGAATCCCAAGACAAGCCCTCTATATGTGTTCCCCACTACACTTGGTCCGGCTTTGGAGGGGTTATCTCTGCTAACTTTCCTTATGCAACCTCGTGTTTAGMCCCTGTGTTAGAGGAGGGTCCTAGATAACTTTCACGATACTAGAATTTTGACACTCCCTAGCACAKAMTCTTATGTTTGTTTTAGCAGCCTTAAAGAGTTCCCTCTCCAATCCTAAATCAAGGCTCTAGCCTAGACTAGTTGATGGACCCTACAAACATAAAGTCTAGTTGATTTTAATTAATTGTTAATTTTAGTGGTTGTMTTGAGTCAAAGGGAAAGAAAAATGAAACTAGTGATGCTTTTCAGAGATGAAAGAGAAGAGCATATATTGAAAACAAATTACTTCTTCACAAATTCAAATTTTCACATTCAAACTCTTTAACCAACTTTTCAAACTTTTTTTTCTAAGATCTTTTTAACAGAAAACTCAAAACAAGCTTTCACTCGACTACGAGCTACTTATTGTCCTAAGTCAACAACCAAGAACTAATGAGTTAGAGATTTTGTCAAAATATAATCAAATTTAAACATTACAAACATCATATGGTGGGACGGGAAAAGTACTTCTTTTTATTAATCTCACAAGAGTAACCTTACAATAGTGAGATCAACCACTGCTCCTTGAATCTGTTCTTGGGCTCCTCTTCAACTGTGCTCCAACTAATTTTGCATATGCTTCTCTTCAAACACTAGTTGCAAAAGGTTGGGACAAAGGGAATGTGAAATCAGGTAGAGTTTCTTTACAATTATTTTCCTCCTTCCAAATGGGACCCCTAGCCCTTCTTTTATAGGCTAGAAAGGGCTAGGTATTTGGTCGAGTGACCGGATATGGGCGATCAAACGATTTAGGTAACTTACCCCAAACTGTGAGTTACGTCTGCAACTTTCTATTTTTCATGCTTTTGTAGGTATACACGGGTTGTAGTGGGACAGCCAGCGTATACATGCGTGCAGTAGTGGAGCAGGGCGTGTGTGCCTTAAAAAAGGGTGTTTTTAAGAAGAGTTGTTCAGTAGTGGCTTGGCAAAAGATGTAAAATGAGATGGCCTAATGCCATGTAAGCATATATGGTGCAACTTAGGGTTATAACACCCATGCTCACAATAACTATGGGATGTGACCACTCACACCCACCGTCTTACTTGTATTAAATGATTGGATTTGGGAACACTCAATCATAAATTATAAGGTTCATATACCAATAGAAAATTTAGGAAAACAGGTTGAATTGATAGACATGGGTTATTCCCCCTTAGACTCCTCTTGGCCATTCTTTTAGACCCTCCCCTATTTTTTGGATTAATTCAGCCCCCATCTCTGTCCATGTCCCCTTAACAACTGGCATCACATTTTATTATTAAAACATAGAAATGCAATTCACGTATAACATCGCTTGGTTGTAGCCACATATTACCTACATTAAGAACTAATTAAACTAGGGATTATAATGGGGATGTTATATTCCCCCTCCCTTGCAATTGTTCACCATCCTTTGTGCACATAATTCCGATACACATATATTCAATTTTACATCACAATACTTAGAAAATAAAATTTTGCACTTTCACAACTCCAACAACAATTGCAATTGTAATATCTTGTTCCTCTCAACTCGCCAACCTTAGGAATGCACCATTCATTTATCGGGGATAATACAAGGAATGTACCATTCATTTATCAGTACTAACCCAAGTAATGAACCATTCTTTTATCAGGCTCCCCAGTGCAGTTGGATAGGACTCTAATATGTGGTCCAGAACTCTAGTTGCTCAAAATGGAGTCTTGCATTATTGTTTTCTTCAAAATTGTCAAAAATTTGTGGGTGTTCTTCCCACATGTTTTCTTCATGCTCCCATGTAGCATCTTCAGGACCATGGAAGGTCCATTGAACCTTTACAAGCCCTATGGCTATGTTCCTTGTCACTTTGACTTTCTGGTCCATGATGCGTACTGGTTCCACCAAGAAATCACCTTCCTGCTCCTCCTGGATCACATTCCAATCAATTATGTGGTTAGGGTCAGACACATATTTATTTAATAATGATACATGAAATACATTATGACTCTCATGGATGTAGGAAATGTTGGCATGTATGCAAATGACCCTATATTTTCTAATATTTCAAAAGACCCACAATATCTCACTGCCAACTTTGGGAAAATTCCTAATATTAACAAACTTTGTTTCTCCTTCGGTTTTAAAAACACATGCTCTCCCACTTAAAAATATCTAAACACTCTATTCTTGTTTGCATATATTTTCTTCTTGTCTTGGGAAACCTTTAGATTCTACTTGATCTTTTCCATCCGTTCTTCCATTTCCTTTAACAAATCTGGCCCAACAACTCCTTTGTTTGTTGGATTATCCCAACTCACTGACGTGTTATACTTTCTACCATACAATGCTTCAAATGGACTCATTTTTAATGACGCTCGATACCCATTATTGTATGAAAAAACAACTAAATGAATACAATATTCCCACTTTGATGGTTGGTCCATCACATTAGTCTTATAATCATGTCCTCAATTATTTTGTTGGTCCTCTCTATTTTCCCATCAGACTCTCGGTGATATGTTGTACTGAGATTTAGATTTGTCCCAAATCCTTTGAACAAACCCTTCCAAAAATTCAAGTAAACTTTGGAACTCTGTCTGAAACTATTTCCTTAGGCACCCCATGTAGCCTGAAAAATTCTTTCATATATATATCTGCAATATTTGATGCCTTGTGTGTAGTCTTCACTAGAATGAAATGTGCTACCTTAGTCAATTTATCAACCACCACCATGATGGAATCATGTTGCTTCACTATTCTGGGCATATTTATAATAAAATCAACCATGATAACTTCCCACTTCCATTTTGGAATGGGAAATAGCTGTAACAACCCAGTTGGATGCCTACGCTCTGTTTTCACCTTGTGGCACTATAAATGTCTGGCTTTGTAATTAGCCACTTTTTTCTTCATTCCCAGCCTATTATAGCGTCAAATGCCACCTCTAAAGATTTGATGCTCTTATTGGCCTTATCCCTATCCTCCTTACATACAATTATTCCCCATACCTCCTCAAGTCCTAAAAAACCAAATTTTGAAGGATGTACGCGCCCTAATAGTTATGTTTCCTGCGTACATGCGAGATGCTTAAGGGACACCCGCGTACATGCTAATAAATGTTCAAAAAAATATAATTATGCCCAAATTAATGATGAGTTAAAGGATTTGTTAGTTTTCTAACTCCTTTTTCCCATACTCAACTGTCTCTAACTGATTGGAGACTGTTGGGTTGTTATATTATTTGTAGTGAAAGTCAAGGTGCATCAATTGATAGTCGAAGTCGAAGGTCGAGGTGGTTCGACTGGGTAAAGAAGAAGTCAAGGTGGATCAAAAACAAGTCAAAGGTTGGGGCTAATCGATTGGGTAAAGTCGAAGTTGAAGATCGAGGTGGTTCAACATGGTAAAGACATTGACAACAAGTCGAAGAGGTCAAATGACAAGAGGTTGATAGGCGGACGTGTGGAAACCAACTGAAGACTGAATGAAGGCCGACTCATAGTCGATGGTTAATATGATTTGGTAGTCGACTATAACAGAATCCCGAGATTCGCGATATTTGTAGCCAATGATTTGCATGGATCTTGAATCTTTAGATGATGAATGGCTAATCACCAAGAGTTTGTAATTTAGAGGTTGGTGTTCATGCAAATGTAAGACTAATTGACTATAGGGTTGTTCTTGTGTAAGAAAAAGGGTATGATATCAATTTTTATTAGGTGTGGACCAAGGTTAGAAATGTAACCTTTTATTTTGAATGAATAAGACAACAAGGAGCAAAATTATCAAGGAATTATGGTTTTCTCGGTTTGGGTTTCCGGGGTAAAATCTATGTGTACCGTGTGATTGATGTGTCATTTACTTTCTTGATTAAATCTTTCTCCTCTCTTTTGCTAGGTTTAGCGTGGAAGTGTGTCTCATTTCCTAACATGTGGTACCAGATATTGGCTTTAAAATATTGGATCTGAGCTAAATCCTAGATACAGTAAGAGTCGTAAGTTAGAAATATTTAAAGATTGTGTTAAAAAATGATGAGCAGTTCGAGAATAGAGATCGTAAAATTCAATGGCCAGAATTTTGAGCTTTGGAAGCTTAAAATTGAAGATCTCCTTATAGATGGAGAACAATGGACAATTGTCTGTCTTGGTACCATGTCAACAGGTATGTTGATGGAAGAATGGGAGAAACTTGAAAGAAGAGAAAGGAGTAAAATTCAACTTTGTCTTTCAGATTCGGTGTTGCTAAATGCCTCAGATGAAGATTCATCCAAGAAACTATGGGACAAGATGGGAATCTTGTACCAGTCAAAATACTTGGTAAACAAGTTGTTTCTTAGAAAGAAAATGTATCTTCTAAGAATGAGTGATGGTAGTTCAATGACTGAGCATTTAAATGCATTTAATACCATTATAAGCCAATTATCTTCTGTGGATACTAAAATCACTGAGGAGGAGAATGTATAAGCCTATTATGTTCTTTTCCAGACTCCTAGGGTAGATTATTTGTGGCTATAGGGAGTAATACAACTACATTAGCGCTAGAAGACGTGGTTGCATCTCTACTGTCAGAACAAATGAGAAGGAAGAACATGGACGGATCGACCAAAGATGCTTTAGTGGTGACCGGTCGACGGATTGACAAAGATAAAGGTAAATTATCTGGTAGAAAATATAAGTCGAAGGGTAGATCTAAATCTCTGATACAGTCGATAAGAATATGTTGGATATGTGGTAACATTGGGCATTACAAAAGGGACTGCAATTTGAAGGTGATGGAAGTCAGTACAAGATCCAATGAGAAGTAGTCGAATGAGAGAAAGATGACTCCAAATAAGGGATGCGATGTGTACCTGGAATTGACTAGTACACAGTCAGATCAAGATGTTTGGTTGATCGACTCAAGAGAATCCTATCATATGACACCACATAGAGAATGGTTTTTCCAATATGAACGATATAAAGGAGGAGAAGTGTTCTTGGGTGATGAATCGAGAAAAATAATTATCGAATGAGGAAGATTTTAACTAATACTGCAGGATGGGATGAGTCTAACCCTTCCTAGTGTGCTACACATTTCAGGTTAGGAAAGAAACATGATATCTGTTAGCAATATAAGTGATGTTGGAGTGCACACTCTATTTCAGAAGGATTCATGCAAGATGGTAAGAGGTGCGATGGTATTGATTAAATGAGTTCATATTGGAACCATATACAAGTTGTTAGGGGATGTCGACTCAAATGGATGAAAAAAAATCATTATTCCTGAAGTCGACTCGACTCGGGCTGAGTCAATTCAATCTGACTCGACAAGTCATCATAAGTCAACCCGACCATGTTATGGAACAAGAGGATGGGACACATTGGAGAAAAAGGACTTCGAGCTATGCACAATAAAGGTATGGTCGAATACTTTCCTTAGTGTAATTTAGAAGTCAATTTTTGTGAACATTGTATATATGGAGAACAAATTCAGGTGAGGTTCCTGTCTAGTTCAACAAGGGAAAATGGGATTCTAGAGTTGGTTCATTGTGATGTGTTTCACCCTATTATAGTGCCCTCAATTGGTGGATCCCTGTATTATGTATCTTTCATAAATTATTTTTCCAGGAAGACATGTATATATTTCTTGAGGAAGAAATCAGAGTTCTTTGAGAAATTTAAAGAGTTTAAATCTCTTGTAGAAAACTATACAGATAAGAAGATTAAAGTGATAAGAACTGACAACAGTGGTGAATTATATGGAAAATAATTTGATCAGTTCTGCAATTAGTGTGGCATATCATGCAAACATACTACACCATATACCCCACAACAAAATGGAGTTTCTGATAGAATGAACAAAACGTTGATAGACAAGGCAAGGAGCATGCTTAGTGGTGTTGGGCTCGCACAAGAATTCTAGGTGGAAGTAGTCAACAATGAAAAATATCTATTGAATATGTCTCCTTTGTCGGCACTAGTTGAAACGAATCCAAATGAGGTATGGCCAGGTAAGAATCCTTCGGTTTCATATCTCAAAGTATTTGGTTGTGATGCATTTGTGCATGTTTCCAAGGAAAACATGAGCAAGTTGGACAGGAATGAAGTCGAATGTATTTTCATTGGATATAAATAAGGAATGAAAGGATATAATCTCTGGGATCCCATATCAAGGAAAACAGTGTAAATTCAAGATGTGGTCTTCATAGAATTTGAAATTAAGACTGATCCTGAAGAAATTGTTCAGACCGAGAATAATCCTGAGATGATGCAGTTTGAATTGAGGAACGAAGAAGATGATTAAGAAGGAAGTCAAATGTATTTTCATTGGATACAAAGAAGGATTGAAAGGATATAAGCTCTGGGATCCCACATCAAGGAAAATAGTGTACTATCAAGATGTGGTATTCATAGAAGTAGGAAGTAAGACTGGGCTTAAAGAAATTGTTTAGACCAAGAATAATCTTGAGATGGTATGATTTGAATTGAGGAATGAAGAATATGATTTAGATGAGTTGACTGAATAAGAGGATGAGGTGGAACAACTGACTACAATCGTAAGGAGGTGAGAAATATTAAGAAAACCAGTCAAAAGATGTAGTCCGCCCGATTTCCATTCTGCATTCGTGTTAACTACCATCGACGATGAGCCCAAGTCGATCTAGGAGGCAGTCGACTCAAAAACATGAAAACTCTGGAAGGATGTCATGGTCAAAGAGATTGAATCCTTTCACAAGAATGAGACATGGGATTTAGTCAATTTTCCTAGTGGAAGAAATCCTATCAGTAGAAAATGGGTATTCAATAAGAAGAATAATGTAGTAGATCAAGTTGAGAAACTCAAAGCTCGACTCGTAGCGAAAGGATATTCTCGAGTCGAAGGATTCAACTTCGGTGATATTTTTTCCTCTGTTGAAAAACTAACTTCCATTAGAGTACTAATGTTTCTGGATGCAACATTTGATATGGAAATAGAAAAAATGGATGTGAAGACAACGTTCCTACATGGGGACTTGGAAGAGGAAATCTACATGAAACAACCTAAAGGATTTGTAGTAAATGGAAAGAAAGATTTGGTGTGTAAACTAAAAATATCCCTTTATGGTCTAAAGAAATCACCAAGGATGTGGTAGAAAAAGTTCAACACATACATCCTTAGTTTGGGATTTGTGAGAAGCAAAGTTGATCACTGCATATATTCCAAAGAAGAATGTTGGCATTTCATATATCTATCTTTTTATGCCGATGACATGTTGTTGATAAAAAACAACATGGACACAATAAAGGAGGTGAAGAAGAAACTATCCTCCAAGTTTGACATGAAGGATCTCGGTGTATCTAACTTCATAATGGGAATGGATATTAAGAGAGATCGAGAAGCTAGAAACATCTAGTTGAATCAGACGAAGTATATTGAAATAGTTTTGAAACATTTCAACATGCAAGATTGCAAACCGGTGAAGGTGTCAATTCCTGTGGGAGAAAGGGTAATTGTTGAACAATGTCCAAAGACACAGGAAGAAATAGAGGACATGGAACGTGTTCCATATGCAAGTTTTATGGGTAGTATAATGTATACGATGGTCTGCACTCGACCAGACATTTCCCATGCAGTGGGAGTATTGAGCAGATATGTGTCGACACCTGAGAAGGAGCACTGGAAAACTATCGAGAGAGTATCCAGGTATTTGTGTGGCACAACATATTATGCTATCTTCTACCAAGGAAAACTTGGAGGTGATAATGAATTAAATGTACATGTATTTGTCGATGCCAACTAGGATGGAGATCTAGATCGATATAGGTTGACTAGTGGATATGTGTTCAAAATGTTTCGTGTAGAAATCAACTGGATGAGTAAGCGATAGGAGGTTGTAGCCTTGCCAACAATAGAATATGAATACATTGGTAGTCACTCATGGAAGCAAAGAAGAAGTATGGCTGCAAAGTCTGTGCTCAAGAATTGAGTTTGAGAAGAGAGCTATGAAGATAAGTTGCGACAATCAAAGAAAAATATTTATGGAAAAGAACCCGACTTATCATTCAAAGACTAAGCACAATGATGTACAACACCATTTAGTGAGAGACATGGTGGAAAGAAATAAGGTGTTGTTGGAGAAAGTAGACACGTTGAAAAACATAACACACTCGTTGACTAAGTCTGTGAGTGTTGCGAAGTTCTCTTGGTGCAGAGAGGTAATGGGAATTGTTGCTTGTTGTCCCCATTTTGTGGATAACTAAGGAGATGATGTCTCAATGCCCTTAGGTTGCAGATATGGAGTGTCGAGAGACTACATGACCAACAATACGCTTTGCACAGATGGAAAACCCACTCACCACCACAGATGGTCACAAGTTTACAGATGGCAACCACCACACCAGTTGGCTTCCGGAAGGCAATGGGGATTTCTCCATGAGGTACAAGTCAATATTACGGTGAGCATCATTTCAATACCTAAGCCATTTGATTATGTTGTATCTTAGGTTGCTCTATATTTCATGATATGTGCTTGGAAATTATTCATTTTTCCTTGCTTCACCTTGGTGGTTGACATTGTGTCCTAGTAAGTGGTCTTCTCTAGGAATAGGTTTGTTGCTCGGAAATACCTTAATGATCCATTGAAACATTCCCGACCATACTTACCACTTTCCATCATTATTCCACTCCATTTCCTTATCTCTTGGGATTTTAGGGTGTATTGACCCAAGAAGGGGTTGTCCCTCATTCTATGGGAAGAAGGGGCTAAAGGCCCAGAGGGGTTGGTGTTGGGTAAAAGATAAAATCCATATATGAACCTTCCAAATGCTTCACCCATGGATTACCCAAGAAATCAATAAAAAACTTATCTTTGAACAAAAGGCGACCCATCATATAACAAAGAAATGCCTGAAAGGTAGATTGAAGGATATGAGGTCTCATCATGAGCTGACCTATCACGTCCCATGGATATATAGTGGTATGACATTGTCAATATCTGGTCACAAAACCAGGGCAATGACTCTCAGTTGCGAGGCTGAGAGAAATGGGGCGTCATCATGAGCCAACCTTCTCATTTCCATTAGGTATTTATGGGTGGCATTGCCACCATATGGTCACCACGCTAGGGCAGTGACCTTCAACCTCTTCTTGTGCTAAAGAAAATATAAAGAAAGAAAGACAAAAGGAAAATAATGGGCTTGGAAAAAGTGCATTGCAAACAAAGGTACCACAAACCCTCTACAAAGGCACCCATGAATGAGATATTACAACCCCTAGTATGTCATGATCCTTATGCCCATCGAGTCTTGATCCAATCCACCTCATACACCTTGCATGTCTTAGAGAGGGACCTCTTGGAGTCTCTCCTTGACCTAGGGTAATATATACCCAATAGGACACCTTGTCAACCCTCCCATACTTAATCTTGACAAGTCACATAATGTCTTTGAGATGTTAATTGTTTGATACGGTAATATTTGATGCACATGCTTAGATGGCTTGTTTATTGATTGGATCCACTTATCATGATATTATGACTTGAGATCCTTGGAGGGCATGTCCATTTTTCTTTGCAGGACCTAGCTGGTGGACAATTTTGGGAGAACAAGCCTAGCTTGGGCTTCCATGGGGCTACAAGCCCACAGGTTGGATGTGAGGGGACCACATGCTAGATAAGAGAGAGATGATTTGGACGACCTTGAAGATAAGTTGGATGACCTTGACGATGAGTTGGACGACCTAACCCACCCATTTATTGCCAAATGATTTGACTAGGAGGGGAAAAACATCCTACTTTTGAGCATGATGTCATAATATTGGGGGTTTGGGCTTGGTGGTGAGGTTTCACTCAGTTGCACTGGATTTTTTTGAGGAGAAGAGGGTTTTCACCAATAAGAGATCATCTAGATGCTTGACACATGGCCTTGGGAGGCCCTTCCATCCTTCTCCAACACCAACAACCTCCTCAAAGTGGAAAAACGTCCCCTAATGGAGTGACATCATCCTTAATTAGGGTTTAATTTGTGCAAAAGATGAAATTTTAAGTGAATTTTTTAATATTATTGTGTTAAGGGGGGAATATTAGGGTTGTTGACCCCTAATATTGTGTCTTACTCCTTATTTTATGGACAAGCCATGTTGTCTAACTTTTGTATAAATAGAGATCATAAGATCTCATTTTGAATCATAACTTTCCTCTCACAAGAGGTTTTGGTCTGAAATTTTTGGCCTCCTTGGCTCTTTTAGTTCTTGTGCACTTTTGTATGGCTATACTTATGGATGGTTGATGGAAGAAGTGAAGCACTAGCTTTGGATGGTGCTTTCTAGCTCTTGTGGTGAATTGTATTAGCATTTATGTTGATGTTGGTATGGTTTTTACTCTCTTCCTATCATTTATTTCAAGTCAAGTTGTTTTATGCTAGGAGATAGGTGGGAAGTATAAGGACATACACCCCCACCATAGTCTTCACCATTTTTTCTTGCTTCATCTCATTGATTAAGGGTTTGCTAAGAGAATTATAAGGGCATACACCCTCTTAGTTTAAACCCTAGCTTAGAGAAACTTGCCTTGGGGAGTAAAAGGTCTTACACCCCCAAGGAGGTAGATTCTATAATGTCTCCTTGTGACTCCATTAGCAATATTAAAAGGGCACTATTCATACCACTTTTCATTGGAGATATAAAAGAATTGTCTTGGGAAACACAATTTTTGTTATTTTGAAAGGTTTCTTGCTTGGAGTTGTTTTGCCACATTGAGAGGAGTCTGCCCATACTAGTGTGTCCCCTCTCTCCCATTACTTCTTGATTCTGTTATATAATTCTTAGGTATTAGGGATGCGAAGCCCCTGATTGCTTTAATAACTCTCTTATTAACCATTGGATTCCACCCAAAGTTTGTACACTTACTTATTCTCATGGCCCTACTTTTTGGCAAAGTTTGAGGGATTTAATTGGATGACACTTTTTGGCAAAGTTTGAGGGGATTTAATTGGATGATTTTCTTGTTGTAATACATTGAAATTTACATCCATAAGGATGCTATAATTTTATGCAGACAATTTTTTACAACAGCCTTATCTTTGTGCTAAGACTATTGGTTTTTTATCTTGAGTTTGGCCAATCAATTACTAATCTTTCTCTTGCAATTTCTACTTGATCTTGAGCACATATTGAGATTCTTATAATATATTTTTCTTTCTGATATATACTGTCATATATTGTTTCAAATTATGGACATCAACCTTAACTTTCTGATCCGACTAACATATACTGTTGCAAAGTGTGTTTCCTTGTGTCTCGGGCAGGTACAATCTTCTGAAAAGGCATCATACATGTGGGGAAGCCATTACTTGATTCACAAAGAATATGTACTTACCATTATTTCCATTTATACTTGACCTCTAGGGGATTCTTTTCCACTTCCCGCCTTACCCATCTCAATCCCCCTGCGGTCACTGGGATCGCCTCCCTAGAGTGACCTATTCACCCTTGAAGTGCAGGACCTACATCGAGGTGACATTGGGTGTAGGATTTTCAAGTTATAGCACTTGTTCCTTGGTTGGGTCAGGATTTTCCCAACCTACAACTTGTGCCATAAAATTTTCCCATTGTTGCCGAGGAGGATTTTGAATCCTCTTCATACCCTAACAACACTTTAGTAAGCTATCCCAAAGCCTTTCCCTTAACTTTCCTGACGACTCCACCCAAGGGGCATTCCATTTCCACCATTCTTTATAAGTTAATTTTGAAACTCATCTGGGGACTCCACCTTCCAAAAACCCTTTCTTTCCCCCTTTCCATCCTTTGATGAGCATTAGTCTCATCTAGGGACTCCTTTGAGGCTCTAACCTAAGTGATTGAACCATGGCCTCACTGGACTTACCATGGGTATTCCATATGTGTATCGTTCTCTTGATGT
>SNQJ01S0065311.1:40720-57335 GCA_010110895.2 Picea sitchensis | reverse complement strand
ATTGAAAGCTTAAGAGAAATGGGAGTCATTTATCTAAATCAGATCTGAAACGTCGGTTCATTTCGAGAGATCGGGTTTCACAAGTTTTGAAAACAAGGTTCAACCTTGGTTTTCAAATCCTTGGTACACGAACGCTGGTTGAATCTAGGTCATTAGATAATGAGACCTGTGAATCGTGGATCTAGTGTAGGTGTGGTTTGGAGGTTTGGTCACCAAGGAAAAAGAGTGAATACCTTTCCAAAATCCCTAAGTGCGAATCGTCGATTCGTAGGGATAGATTTGGACCGTTAGATATTTGCATGTCGAGAGTCGTTGATCTAGGTTAGGAAAATTTTAGGGATTCGACAATTTGGAAATAGAGGTGAAGACTTCCCCAAGGTCACGAAAGGTGAATCACCGACTAAATCTTGGTCGTTGATTTTGCGGAGGATCTGGACCTTATATCTAGGGTCATTGTATCTTTGAGAATCAGGGATATTGGAAGGAAAGGAGGAGTTGTTCATTGATTCTTCAAATCACGAAATCCGGAAAAATTGGGAGATGGAACCCAATTTCTAGAGGAAGGTCACATCGAGTACATAGAACCAAGGTTTAGTGCTTGCTAGGCCCTTTTTGGGTTTCAGAGTTTCGAAGGTTGGGGTGTCGGAGTTGTATTTCACCAACATTTATAAAATTGTGAAGTGTGAGTGGTGTTGATTTGGCACACAGTTGTAGCATTGTGGTCATGTGGGAAGAGAGCTCATGCCTAGTGATAGTTCATGCAGGTGGGGTTTTGCTGAAGGACCTGTGGTTTTGCTCGATTGGAGGTTCTAAAAGTGAACCGGAAGAGCCATTTCGGCTTAGTGATATAAGAGATCCCTAGACCAGGAGGTCAATAGGCCTGGTTGAGGTAGGGATCTGTATCAAGTGGTATCAGAGCCTACAATATTTGTTTGTGTAGGTGAGAGGAGATAGAAGGAAAGTTGTGATTTGAATTCTTCAAGGAACATATTTAAACCATGCTGCCTAGAAGACGTCAAGAGAGACCAATGCCCGATCTGGCTGTGGAAAGGGAATTGAGGGAACTCTGTGCTCGATTAGATGTTATGGAGACAAAACAGAGACAGACAATTGATGTTGGAGATGTTAGTGAGGCTGAAAGTGAAAATGAGGCCGGAGACGAAGGAGAAGTTGTAGCTAAAGATGTTGTAGAAGAACATTTATTCAGAGTTGTTGCAAGAATAGGTGCCAGAGAAAAGATGGGTATTTCGATGTACAAAGGAAAATTAGACATTGAGGAGCTGCTAGATTGGTTTAGAGCTCTGGATAAGTACTTCAATTATGAATATATCAAAGAGGATAAGAAAATAAAACATGTTGTCACTAGACTTAAAGGGAATGAAACACTGTGGTGGGATGAACTGCAGGCAAACAGGTGTTGCAAGGAAAACAAAGAGTCAAAAGCTGGGATAAAATGGTCTCTAAGATGAAATCTGAAATTATACCCAGAGATTACTAAATCAATCTGTTTCGAAGAATGAAAAAATTGAGACAGAAGGGGATGACAGTGAAGGAATACACTGAAGAGTTCTACAGGATAAACATTAGAGAAGGTCATCGAGAGAGTGATGATGAGAAGGTCTCCAAATATATGAATGGTCTGAGATATGACATTCAAGATGATATGAGCATGGTAACAATCAGGAATGTGGAAGATCCCTATCAAGTTTCTTTGAAGGCAGAAGAGAAATTGGCCCGAAAGAAGGGACAAAGAGGCAGAGTTAGAAGTCAGAGCAGAGGTAAAAAAATTGCCCAGGACAGAGTACGGAAGCCCAACGAGGAAGGAAAGAAAACCCATAATCACCCGGAAAGGGGAGGAAGTTCACAAGGAAGGAAATATGATGATAGAAACACTTTTCCACTAGCAAGAGGAAGAGGAAGAGGTCGAGAAGGTGAAATAAAGTGTTTTTTCTATGGAAAAACTGGACACAAATCCTTTGAATGCCCAGATAGAAAAAGAGATGGAGGCGAAGCTCACATTTTAGAAGCACAAGGGAGAAATGTTGAGGCAGAAGATGTTGAAGGACCTGTGGTTTTGGTTAATTAGAGGTTCTAAAAGTGAACCGTAAGAGCCATTTTGGATCAGTGATATAATATATCCTTAGACCGGGTGGTCAGTAGGCCCGGTTGAGGTAGGGGTTTACATCAGGGTCCCGATCAGAAAAAATACTCTTGGGTAAGCCATGAAGTCTAACAACTTCTTTGAAAAATAGATTTGTAATGTGAGTTGCATCACCGGTTTTCTGACATGGTATGAAATGTGCCATTTCAGAAAATATATCGAATAACACAAATATGGAATCACAACCCCTCTGTGTCCTCAACAGTCCCAAAACAAAATCCATGATGATCGCATCCCACGGCCTCTCTGGTATTGGCAATGGTTGATACAACCCTGTATTATGTCTTTTCCCCTTTCCATGCTGGAAAATCCTGCACTTGTTCACGAATTTCTTAACATCCAATCTCATTCCTGGCCAATAATATGAGCCAGTCAGTTGTGCAAAAGTCTTATCATGGTTGAAGTTTCCATCCAATCCCCCACTATGTTTTTCCTTCAAGAGGTTTTCTCTCATAGATCATTTCAGTATGCACAATTGATTTCCTCTGAATAACAATCCATCCTGAATCAAGTATTTAGTCCATTGACTTCTATCTCTGAGAACTGGATTCTCACATACTTCATAATCATCCTTGAAATCTGCATCATCTTTGTACATCTCCTTGAGATTGTCAAAACCTAAGGTTTTCACTCTAAACTCCTGCAGAATCAAACATATCTTTCTCAATGCATCAACAACCATGTTAGCAGTTCCAGAAATGTTCTTTATAACAAAAGTAAAGTTCTGCATAAATTCAACCCATTTTGCATGTTTCTAGTTTAATTTCTCATGTTTGGTTATAAATTGTAGGGCATAATTGTTTCTATACAACACGGACTCTTTTGGGACCAAGTAGTGTCTCCACTTCTTTAGTGCTTGTATGACTGCATACAACTCTTTATCATACATGGAATATTTCATCTTGGTCTCGTTCAACTTCTCACTGAAGTATAAAATCGGTCTATTGTCTTGACTCAATACCTCTCCAATCACAAATCCACTTGCCTCACATCTCACTTGAAATGTTTTGTTGAAGTCTGGTAGAACTAGAGCTGGCTATTCAATTATCTTATCTTTCAGCAACTTGAAAATTTTCTCCGATTCTTCTATCCAATGAAAAGATTTGTGTATTTTCTTAACTGTGCCCATCATTGGTGCACAAATCCCATTGAAATTTTTTATGAACTTCCCATAAAAACTGGATAATCCATGGAAGCTTCTGACTTCAAAGATACTCCTTGGTGATTGCCAATCTTTGATGGCTCTTACCTTCTTGGGATCCATATTTAGCTCATTCACAGAGATCAAAAAGCCTAAGTAAATGAGTTTTGTCTTCATGAAAGATGACTTTTGCATATTTATCAACAACTTCTCTTGTTGTAACCTCCTCGTTACTACAATTAAATGCTTCAGATATTCCCCTTCAGTCTTACTGAAGATCAGTATATCATCAATATATACGATTACAAACTTTCCAATGAAATCCTTCAATAATTCATTCATAAATCTCATAAAATTACTGGGCGCATTCGTCAAGCCAAACGACATGACTATCCATTCATACATCCCTTCATTCATCTTGAATGTTGTCTTCCATTCATCACCTTCCCTCATCCGAATCTGATGATATCTACTTTTAAAATCAATTTTTGAAAAAAAAATTGCTCCACTCAAGAAATCCATCAATTCATCCATCCTGGGTAAAGGAAATCTATACTTGATGGTGATTTTGTTTATAGCCATCGAATCTGTACACATACTCCATCCACCATATTTCTTTGGGCTTAACACTGTTGGTTAAGTGCATGGACTTAGACTTTCCCTAATCAACCCTTTGTCCATCAAATCCTAGACTTGTCTCTTGACCTCTTCGTTCTCCTATGGTGTCAATCTGTACGTTTCTTTGTTTGGTAAACTTGCTCCAAGTATAAGGTCAATGTGATGACTTATTCTCCCAATGGGAAACAACGAACAAGGTAATTCGTCCACCACTATATCAGCAAAATTCTCCAGCAGTTCCTGAATTCCCTCAGGTAGGTCATCCATCGAAGTACTGGTCAAGATGACTCTAGGTTTTCTAACCACAACAAACTACATGTCTTCATCTTTCTTGACTTGATTAAGAAGGTCCTTCCTACTCGTGAGAAGTATGTTATTTCTTGCCTTTGTTTTTACCTCCCTGTCTTTAATTGGCAGCAACATATGCGTCCTACCATTCTTCTCCAAGGTGTAAGTATTCTTTCTCCCATCATGAATAACATTTTTGTCATATTTCCAAGGTATCCCCAAAAAAATATGACAGAATTCCATGGGAATAACATCACATAAAATTTCATCCTTATATCCCTCTATCTTAAACTCAACTAAACATTGTTTAGTAATAGTTTCCTGGTGACCTTTTTGTAACCATGAAAATTTATGCAGGCTCGTGTATGCAACTATTTCCAATTCCAGCTTCTCCACCATCTCTGTGGATACTAGATTATCTATGATCCTACTATCAACTATTACCTTACATACCCTGGCCTTTGTCTTGCAAGCAATCTTAAATAAACTATTCCTTTGGACTGGATTTTCTATCTCTTTCTCTGGCTTTAAGAGACTCTTCCTCATCATCAAGCACCTTCTGCCAGTTGGGAAAGTGAAGCAGACATCCAGAAACATGGAAAGACATTGCAGGAGCTCATGGACAGGAGTCCATGAATTTTTCAACCGAGGGAGTATGATGCAGGAGCATCGTATGCAATCCAGAAAAGCAAGTGCAAAAGTGGAAGACAGTTGGAAATGCACCAGTGCACATTTTGAGAATGTTTTGAATTTGAATCATAGAACATTTAATGAAAAATCTTGAGAGTATGTATCTTCATTTATGTTTTGAAGCCTGTAATACAGATCATGAGAATTTCTCTCATTTGTCGGATAAGGAGGAATTTATTGTAATGAATGTTTAGAAGATAACTTTTAATTCTAATAAGATAGCTTAGAGAAGAGAGAGGGAAAAACTCGAGAAGACTCTCTCATTTGTAATAATTATTATGGTAATTTACTATAGAATATTTAGAGAGCAGAGAGGAGTAGAGAATTAGAAGTTGTATGACAAATAGCTATTTCTATTGGACCATGTACAAAAGCACTGGATTTATATAGAAATACTTTGATCCAAATTTCATGGTGTGTCATGGTTGCTGTATTTATCTATTGAATGGTATATTTACAGTTGAGTTATGTTCTCTGTTATGCATTTTGTTTCAATGATATGTGTGTATGTATTCTCTTTATTTCATGGTGAATGTATGAATTCTTTAAGAGGAGAAGTATAAGTTTCAATTGTTTCTCTTCATGAGAAATCCTACAAGGAGTGCAGTGAGAGTCTGCAAGGAGTGCGTTGACAAGATTATGAGTTTTATCTCAGAAAGCTTAAGAGGGATAGCATTAACTTATACGAGTAGAAGTGAGAGTGTCCCACAGAGCCATGCAAGGAGTGCACAGACTGAGGAGATTGTTATATTTCTTCAACTCAATAGAGTGGTTGAAGAACCTATGTTGCAAGGAGTGCACAGAGTGGGAATCGTTGGATAACCAAGGGTTATTGTGAAGACGTGCAAGGTGTGTGCACGGGATTATTTAGAATCCAAAAGTTTTCAAAAGAAACAAGCTCTAGGAGGATATCATTTCTCAAAAACTTCAAAAGGAGGATGAAAGTTGCAGTCACCTGGGGAAAAAAAGTTCAGAGAGTCAGTGTCAAGTTAATTGGTTGGGACTCATTGAGATATGAATGGACGACAAAAAAATTCAAGGATTAAGTGTCGATTTTCCATGAGCTGTTGGATCGAACAGAGATGTGAGGAGGATAAGGTGGAGATCCATTCAGTGCTTGAAATCTCAAGAGATATGGGAGACATTGATCTAAATCAGATCTGAACCGTCGGTTCATTTTGAGAGATCGGGTTTTGAAAGTTGGGAAAACAAGGTCTAGCCTTGGTTTTCAAATCCCCAGTACACAAAAGCTAGTTGAATCTAGGTTGTTGGATAACGGGACCTATGAACTGTCGATCTAGTGTAGGTGTGGTTCAGAGGTTTGGTCACCAAGGAGAAGGAGTGAATACCTTTCCAAAATTCCAAAGTGCAAATCGTCGATTCACAGGGATAGATTTGGACCGTTAGATCTTGGCGTGTCGAGAGCCATTGATCTGGTTCAGGAAAATTTCAAGGATTCGAGAATCGCGGAACAGAGGTGAAGAGTTCCCCAAGGTCGCAAAAGGTGAATCGTTGACTAAATCTTGGTCATTGATTTTGCATAGGATCTGGACCGTAGATCTAGGGTCATTGGATCTTCAGGAATTGGGGATCTTGGAAGGAAAGGAGGAGTTGTTCGTTGAATTTATGAATCGTGAAATCTTGAACAATTGGGAGATGAAACCCAATTCCTAGAGGAAGGTCACATCAAGTACATAGAACTGAGGGTTAGCTATTGCTAGGCCCTTTTTGGGTTTCGGAGTTTCGAAGGTTGGGGTGTTGAAGTTGTATCCCGCCAACATTTCCAAATTCGCAAAATGTGAGTGGTATTGAGATGGCACATGGGCATAGTGCCCTGGACGCATGGGAAGAGAGCTCGCACCTATTGCTAGTTCGTGCATGTGGGGTTTTTCTAAAGGACCTGTGGTTTTGGTCGATTAGAGGTTCTAAAAGTGAACCCGAAGAGCCATTTCTGTTCAGTGATATAAGAGATCCTTAGACCGGGAGGTCAGCAGGCCCGGTTGAGGTAGGGGTCTGCGTCACTAAACTTTTTGACTAACAATATTTCATATTAGGACCACAAAATATACATGCAAATTTACCCTTTGTTTGAAGACCTACAATAGATGGGTTAATGTGACTTATTAATATACGAAAGGATTATTTAAAAAACATGCATGATATATTCAATTAATTATATATTATTAAAGCATGCAATATGGAACGTTACATAACACACAAATGTGTTAGTCATGGGGCATCATGAATTTTCCATAAAAGTATTCCATGGCATTGCAATATCTTCTACCCAATTGGTTTACAAATTTCATACATAGTGATGCCCTCCCATGATCTAGGGGATAAAAAAAACAGCTCAAAAATCAAAGTTATTGAAATTGATCGAAAATAGATCCTCTTCATAGATCTTGTCCACACGATCCCAACACAACTTGAACGAGCTCAGACAGAGTCAATATGGCTGAGATATCAAATTTTTTCCACTTTTCCAAACAGGAAAAATGTTGATTATGCAGTTCATACAGTCCGTATAGGTCACGTGGTAGCTAATCGTACAATCGTATAGGCTGACTGGGTAACTGACGTGGCAAGTAATTTTTCAGTTGAGTTGGCAAGGACGTGGACCAATCCATGTCTTACATGTGTCATGTTTGAAGGCGAATGAAAGGGTGCCACGTGTCCCAGCCAAGGGTTGCCACGTGGCACCCCATATCTGGTTGATGTGTCAATAGTTTGTTGGATTCCGTAGGGGTCAAACCTAGGACCTCCATGGGGAGAAAAGTCTTCACACAGATCGAGCCACCAAAATGCCTACACTTGTTCCTTAACCACTATACCTTAAAACTAATATTTGAGTTTGAATGGAGGTTCAGTCGGGTAGAGAAAGGGCCAGGACCAAGCCCTAGCCCTTGGTCATACTATACACCATCCATTAACATATGACTAGAGCATGGAATTTCCAACGATCAAATGACAGGTGTGTGAATTTAGGTTCACACTCAGCCACATGGGATCATGCAGCCAAGTGCTATGCCCATTAAGGCATTAATCACTCTAACGGTGCGACATTTTACTCAAATTTTGGAACAATGCATGTGGTGCTGGGATTTGTTATGGGAAGCACAAAGATGCTAGGTTCATTCACACGGAGGTGCTCTTTCATGAGTAGGTACAACATGTTATTGGGAAAAACTTCCAGGAAGTGTATTTTTCTCAATTTTTGGCCAAACCAGGTGCAGGAAGAGCCCAGCTAGGGGTTTTTGGAGATTCAGGAGCCATTGAAGACATCTATTTTGCATTATGACCATTCTAAAGAACTTATTTTGACACTTTGAGCATATAATGAAAATTATCCATTGGAAGCTGGACTAGGAGATGTAGCCCAAGAGAGGGGTGAACTCCTTTATCATTTTGTTGTGTTATGTGCTTACTTTTGATTGTTGTTTATGTCTTTTTATGATGTTCATTTTAAGTAAAAACTCATTACTTTTATGTGCTTGCAACTTGATCCAATTGCCTAAGACACATTAATATTTCACTTGCAAATTTCTATACAAAAACATTTTTCATTTTTAGATCAAGTCGGTATCAAAGAAAAGATTTTTGAAGGTTTGATTATTTGCAAGTGTTTGTTTTCTGATGCTTACAAAGTTGAGTCTCTCAAGAGGAGAAGGTCAAATTGTAAATCCAAGTTCTCAACTTTCAATAAGGAGAACTATACATTCACCTCAATCTTGAAGGATTCATTCACCAAGTATGGCTCATGAGGAGAGTCATGAAATCCCTACTTCAGAAGATGAAACTTTCATTAAAGCCTTTTATGATATGACAAAAATGGTGAAAGTTTTATTTGAAGAAAGGAATGCAAGGTTGCAAGGTGAAAGCTCAAATCCTCCAAGAGGTAATGAATATAGTGGTGATAAAACTCCAAAAGGAAATGGAGGGAATGGTGATACACCACCTGCTTCACCTCCAACTTCCACTTCTTCTACCATTTCACAACCACCTCCAAATTCTTGAAAAGAACCCGGTAAAATTCCTCCACAAACTCCTTTTCTTAAGCTTGATATTAAGTTTGAATTACCTATGTACAATGGAGAGGTAAATTATGAGAAATTGGATAATTGGATTCATCAAATTGAAGTTTATTGTAGGATACAAATAATCCAAGATGATGAAACTAAGATTAAGCTTGCTTCTCTTAGATTGGAAAGTGAAACACTCATTTGGTGGGTATCCAAAACTCAAGAGGACATGAATAAACATGGTAAAGTTTTATCCTCTTGGACTGATTTTATTGTTGCAATTAAAAGGAAATTTTATCCACTAGCATACATGCAGAAAGCTATTATGGATTGGAAAAAATTTAGGCAAGCTAAAGGGAACAGTGTGCAAAGATACACTCAAGAATTTAGAAGAAGAACTTCTATTTTGGGTATAGATTTATCTTCTCAAGAAAGTTTACTCAAATGCATTGGAGGATTGCATAACTATTTGAGACACACGATTCTCATGTTTATCCCTACAAATATAGATGAATTTTGTGTAAAGGAAACTCATTTGGAAGCAAGAGGGAAGAATGCTCCTTGAGAGGGAAGCAAGAAGCCATTTTTTAATGGAGACAAGGGAAAGAGGAAATTCAAAGGAAATGGAAAGAACAATGCTTCAGTCAAGAAAGAGGGAGAGAAACTCTCATGTAAACACTATTCAAAATATGGCCATGATGAAGACCATTGTTGGAAACTTCATCCTGAAATGAGACCCAAAAATTTCAACAACAAAACTAAACAAAAAAAAAATCACAGCCATGGGATTTCAAGGTAAGGACTCTATTGCTAGTACTAGTTCTACAAGTAGTAGCCTCAATGAAACTCAACATGAAAAATAAATAATAATGCTTTTCCACATAAGGGTAATTTCAAAGCATACCAAGATAGATACTCTATTCATATTGGATCTGAAGCAAACCTCATTTCTTAAGACACTGTCAAGAAATTTCATTTAGAAACTAATCCTCATCCTGAACCATATCCTCTAGGTTGGATATGTGACAATGCCAAATTGCATGTGACAAGAATATGTAAACTTATATTTTCCATCACTGCCAACTTTATAGATGAGGTAGATCTCGATGTTATTCCATTGGATATTTGTGGTATTGTGTTAGGGATCCCATATTTATATGATAGGAGAGCCATATTTCATTGTCATGAGATCAAATATCATTTGTTTAAAAATGGATTTGAGTACATTATTAGAGCACATACAAAGAATTTGAATTTGTCACTTGTAAATGTTGGACAAATGAAGAGATTAGTCAATGCTAGTAAGAACTTTGTACTCTTGATGATCAAACCCAAATACAATGTTGAAAAAGAAAGTTTCCAAGGTTGTGATGCAAAGTTAAAATCTGATTTATATGATATTGTTAACCAATATCATGAGATGTTTCAGGAACCAAAAGGATATCCTCCTAAAAGAGGTATCCAATATGAGATTCAATTGCAACAAGATTGTCCTCTTCCAAACATTGGTATGTACATGATGTCAGTCATGGAGAATGATGAAATTAAAAAAGAAATCAAAGAGTTTCTTGAAAAAGGGGTTATCATGCCAAGAACAACGCATATGGGTCACCAATTGTTTTAGTACCAAAGAAATATGGTACATGGCGCATGTGTGTATATTTCAGAGCCTTGAACAAGACTACGGTAAATAATTGTTATCCTCTTCCTAGAATTGATGATTTTCTTTATCAATTGAAAGATGCTAAGTATTTTACTAAGTTGGATTTGAGAAGTGGATATCATCAGATTAGGATTGTTGAAGGAGACACATGGAATACAACTTTCAAAATAGAGAAAGGTTTGTTTGAATGGATGGTGATGCCATTTGGTCTTTGTAATGCTCTTGTTACATTCATGAGAGTTATGAATGATGTTTTAAGGAAATTTCTTGATGATTGTGTAATGTTCTACCTAGATGACATTTTTATATTTAGAAAATCTCATGAAGAGCATGTTAGGCATGTAAAGAAAGTTTTAGATGTCTTGAAGAAAGTTTTTTTTTTTTTAAGATGTCTAAATGTGAGTTTGGAAATACCTCACTTGTTTACTTGGGAGATATTGTTGGAGGAGGAGAACTGAAAATAGATCCTTCCAAGGTCAAATCCATTTTGGATTGGCCCAAGCCCAACAATGTAACATAGGTAAGAATATTTTTGGGAGCAACCCAATATTGGAGAAAGTTTATTGCTAATGTCTCTTCAATTATAGCTCCATTACATGCAGTGAGAAGCACCAAGCAAGTTTTCCAATGGGGAGGCAAGAAACAAAAATATTTTGATGCATTGAATGAGAAGATTAGTTCAAATCCAGTTCTTGCACTTCCTGATTTGATACAGCCATTAGAGATACAAACATATGCAAGTAACTATCCCATGGGAGAAATCTTGTTGCAACATGGTAAGCCCATTTTTTTTCATTCTGAAAGTTTTAATGGTGTTGTGATTAATTATCCTATATATGACAAGGAGTTGTATGCATTGGCGCAAAGTGTGAAAAAATGGAAAAATTATTTGTTGGGAAAAGAAACTATTGTTCACACATATAATCAACCATTGAAATACTTACAATTACAAAAAAAACTACAAAAAGAAAGGCACTTCAGATGGATGGGTTTCCTACAAAAATTCCACTTGGTTATCAGGTATAAGAAAGGCATTTATAACAAAGTTGTTGATATTCTTTCTTGGCCTATTATTAGTGCATTAGTTATTCTTAAGCATAATTATACCATGCATGAGAGCTATGTTGAACAATATGCTTTAGATGTTGATTTTAAAGAGGTTTATGCAACTTTGTGTCATTCTGACCACGTTGATAAATTGGATTACCATGTGCATGATAAGATTTTATATCATATTTTCAAGCTATGTATTCCACAGGGTGAAAGAGTTAATATCATAAGGGAAGCACAGTCTTCTCTTGTTTCTAGCCACTTTGGTGTAGGAAAGATGGTGGCTAATTTGCAAAAGTATTTCTATTGGCCTAAAATGAATGAAAGTGTTTCAAGATATGTAAGAGGATGTTATTTATGTGATACAAGTAATACTAGCATCATAAAGTTAGGATTGTATACTCCACTTCAGTTCCTTCTCGTCTTTGGGAAAGCATTTCCATGGACTTTGTAGGAGAATTACCTATGTATAAAAAGAATCATGATTATCTTTATGTTGTGCTTGACCGTTTCAGAAAAATGTGTATTTTGATGCCTTGTAAGAAGCAGGTTACATATGAACAAATGGCACAAATGTTCTTCCATCATGTATGGGTACATTTTGGGCTGCCCAAATCCATTATTTTTGATCGAGATTTTCGATTTATTGTGAACTTTTACTCAAGATTATGGGCAATCATGGACACCAAGTTGAAAAAGAGCACAACATTTCATCCACAAACTGATGGTCAAACAAAAGTGGTGAATATACCAATAGTACATATTCTTCATGGTTATTGCAACAAACAACCTAATCTTTGGGATGAGCACCTACACTACATTCAACATGGTTATAATTGGGCTAAGCATTCATCGACTCAAACATCTCCATTTGAGGCATTTTTTGGTTATTTTCCAAAATCTCCTTTAGATTTTATCTTTGGGAAGGATATTGTTATTGATGGTCATTATGACATTGATAGAGAAAATAAGTTCATTGAACAAATTTAGTTGGTGCATCAAATGGTACAAGAACAGTTGGAAAACAGCCAAGCCAAATACAAGACAAGACATGATAAGCATCGTGTTGACCACAGTTTCCAAGTTGGAGATGAAGTTTGGATTTACATTAGCAAAGAGAGGCTTAAAGGAGAAGGTAAAAATTTTAAACCAATAAGATATGGACCTTTCAAGATTCTTTAAAAGATTGGTAACAATGCCTTCCATTTGGATTTGCCTCCTTATATGCAAATGTATGCAGTTGTTAATGTTGATAATTTGAGATTGTATGAGCCTCTTTTGATTGATGATCAAGGAGAGAATATTCATATTCCTTCCATAGATGAATTCTCACTAGAATATCTTTCATAATTGCATGAGGATACAATCCTTGAGAGAAAAATAAGAACTTCAAAACAAGGGAATGTGGAGTACCTTCGTGTTGGTCTCAAAGGCACAAATACAAGAAAATCTAAATTGATTGAAGTTGGAAAGGTGAGGGAACTATACTCTCATATTCATATTGACTGAATGTAGTCTTTTGGAGGTCCAAAAGCTTTCAAATGGGGAGGATTGATCCAGAGGATAAAAAACAATGCTCAAAAATCAAATTTCTCGAAATTGCTGGAAAATGGATTCATTGTGTAGATCTCATCCACACGATCCCAATGAAACTTGAACGGGCTCAAAAAGAGTTTGTATGGATGAGATATCGCATTCTTTCCACTTTTCCAAACAGGCAAAATGATGATTGTGTAGTCTGTAAAAGCCACGTGGCAGCTGACCGTACGACTGTACAGGCTGACTGGGAATATGACATGGTAGGTGATTTGGTAGCTAATTTGGCAGGGACATGGACCAATCGATGGCTGACACATATCATGTTTGAAGTCGAATGAAAGGGTGCCACGTGGACCAGCCAGGGGCTGCCACATGGCACCCCGTATTTGGTTGATGTGTTAAAAGTTTGTTGGAGTCCACGAGGGTCAAATACGGGACCTTCATGGGTGGAAAATTATTCACACAAGTTGGGCCACCAGCCTGCCTACACTTGTTCCTTAACCACTATACCTTAAAATTAATATTTGAGTTTGAATGGAGGTTCGGTTGGGAGGGGAAAGGGTTGGGGCCTAGCCCCAACTCTTGGTCACACTATACACCATCCATTACCATATGAATGGAGCACATAATTTCCAATATTCAAGCGATGGGTGCATGAATTTAGGTCTACCCTCAACTACATGGGGCCATGCGACCAAGTGCTCCACCCATTAAGGCGCTAATCACTCTAACGGTGTGACATTTTGCTGAAATTTTGGAACAATGCATGTGGTGCTGGTTTTTGGCATGGGAAACACACAGAGGCTAGGTTCATTCACATGGAGGTGTGTTTTGGCGAGTAGGTACAACAAGTTATTGGGAATAACTTCCAGTAAGTGTAGTTTTCTCAATTTTTGGCCAAACCAGGTGCAGAAAGAGCCCAGCTAGGGGTTTTTGGACATTCTGGAGCCATTGAAGCCATCTATTTTTCATTCCAAGCATTGAAATGCATTGATTTTGACACTTTGAGCATATAATGAAAATAATCCATTGGAAGATGGACCAGGAGATGTAGCCGAAGAGAGGGGTGAAATCATTTATCATTTTGTTGTGTTATGTGATTACTTTTGATGGATGTTTATGTCTATTTATGATGTTCATTTTAAGTAAAATATCATTAATTTTATGTGCTTTCAACTTGATCCAATTGCCTAAGACACATAAATATTTCACTTGCAAATTTGTATACACAAACCTTTTTCATTCTCAGATCATCCCATAACTTTAGTAGCTCGTCAATATGAGGATTGATATACACATTCATATATTTAAATTGGTACTTACCTAATTGTTTGAAATTACACAAAATTACTACCATGGTATGTATATATACATAAATAAATAAATAAAATATATTATGCAAAAAAGAGAAAAATGAAAAATTTACAGTCGAAAAATTAATGTAAACAAATACCTGGAACAATCATTGTCAACATTATGTGCTCCCTCTTTATTGACATACAAGGAGGAATGTTATTGTTGATAAAAAAAATAGGCCACACTGAGTAAATAGACCAAATCTCTCCAAATGGATTAACATCGTCAGTTGCTAATGAAAGCCTAACATTATGAGGTTCATCTGTAATTTCTGGCCATTTTGCAACAATTTCCTTAAATTCATAACCATCTGTAGGAATTCGAAGAATTCCATCTTCAATTCTCTTTTGTTCATGGTAACCCATAAACTGTGTTATGATTTGGCATCTAAACAATCATTGCAAATGTGGAATTATGGGAATATGTCAGAGAACCTTTCGAGGCACCATTTTTGTTATTTGATCAGTTCGATATCTACTGATACCACATATCAAGAATTTTTTTTCGATACATGTTGTCCATAATATATAATATGATCATCAAGACATGCATATATACTTTGATACTCTATTCCACTGTCTTTCATAATGGCATGTAAATCTCAATATGTGCAAGGTAAAATATTTGACGAGGGTAACAAAAATTCACCTAACAATCTAAAACATAAAAAAATAACTAGTTAATGTAAATAATAATAATTGTAAATATTGCATTTTTATTTTACACATTAATTAACACTAAACAAATGGGGAAAAAGTCAACCTTTATGTATATGTGATGAAACATATTACATACCTTAGGATCTGTGTCATACAAGTGTTTGAAAAATGATTCGTAACCTTTAAGTTCACCAACAACAATGTAGTGGAGAGAATATTTGCTCTTGACCCTTTATAAAGTCATTTATTTAAATTTTCAAGTAGAGGCTCATCATAAATACCATCATTATTGTCCCCATGATCCTCATCTGGATGAACAAATAAGTCTTGGATAATTTTATTTGTCCCATCATCTTGAACTATACTATTATTTTCATCTACTTCCATGGGATCATTAACTTGATCTTCATTATATGCTTCATGTTCCTCATCTTGTACAACATCATTTCTGCTACTACTTGGTGCTTTCCATAGAAAGTTAGGAGGAAAATCCAACTTTATAATTACAAACAATCATGAAAAATTAGTGCATGTATAAAACAGTATAAAAGTTTGAGAATACAATCAATATTAAAACAGATAATGAACATATATATATATATATATATATATATATATATATATATAACTAATTACCATAGGAGGATATTCATTTGATCCCTTGTCTATGTTCCCGTATTTTCTACAATTTGTTTTAGTTGTTTCTATTAAAACTCTTTCAGAACGTATAGTACAACAATTTTTGCAAGGGCAATAACATTTATTGTCACCCTTTTCACCCTTTTTAATTTGTTTCCCACCTCTAATGTTTTTTGACATTCTTCCCCACAAACATATACTGATAATTATCTTATAAAATTGAGTGGTGTATGATAGAATATCTATTACATTTTTCTATTATAACATATGAAAAAAAAACTTTTGTTTTCTCCAAGAAGAACTTATACCCTTTTTGAACTGTTCTTGTTATAGAAAACTTGTCGCAACATTCGTAAAATGCAACATATTTATAGATTTTATAACGTTGCAATTTCGACGACAATTGACTAAGTCAATTTTGACTTTGTCAAATAGTGGGTGACCATTATGGGGGGAAACCTAGCTTCTACACCGTCACAAGTGCGATGGATAGAACGTTGCAATTCTGATGATTGTTGATCAAGACAATGTTGACTTTATCAAATAGTGGGTGACCATTTGGGGGGCACAACCTAATGTCTACATTGTCACAAGTGTGACACACATTTGATGTTATTGCAAGAAAAAAATCTTCTAAACGTCGTATCTCTTGTGATGAATTGAAAAGTATGTCGCAAGTGCGATGATATCAGGTCAGTATGGAGAAAAAAAAAATTCCTCTATTTTTTAACAATATGGCCAATTTTGTCTATAACGTCACAATTAGATCGTCACAATTTTTCCAATGTG